>JAIUJO010001000.1:185000-187500 GCA_023846275.1 Vanilla planifolia
CTACTTTATCTTCTTCATCTTCTTCTTCTCCTTCTTCTCCTTCTTCTTCCCCTCCCCCTTCTTCTACTTCATCTTCCTCTTCTCCTTCTTTGCCTTCTTCTTCTTCTACTACTTCATCATCTTATACTTCTTCTTGTTCTTGTTCTTGTTCTTCTTCTTCTTCTTCATCTCTTCTTCTAAATCTTCTTCCACTTCTTCTTCTTCTTCTTCTACTTCTTCTTCTCCTTCTTCTTCTTCTTCTTCTTCTCCTTCCTTTTCTTCTTCTTCTTCTTCCTCTACTTCTCCTTCTTCTACTACTACTTCTTCTTCTTCTTCTCGTTCTTCTTCTTCTTCCTCTTCTTCCTCTTCTTCTTCCTTTTCATCATCGTCTTCTTCTTCTCCTTCCTCCTCTTCTTCTTCTTCTTTTTCCTCTTCTTCCTTTCTTTCTTCATCTTCTTCTTTTTCTTCTTCTTCTTATTCTTCTCTCTCTTCTTTTTCTTCTTCTTCTTCTTCTTCTTCTTCTTCTTCCTCCTCCTCCTCTTCTTGTTCTTCTTCTACTACTTCTTCCTACTCTTCTTCTTCATCTTCATCTTCTTCTTCTACTACTTCTTTTTCTTCTTCTTCTTGCTCTCATTATTCTTCTTTTTCATTATCTTCTTCTTCTTTTTCTTCCTCTTCCTGTTCTTCGTCTCCCTCATCTACTTATGCTTCTTGTTCCTCTCCTTCTTTTCCCTCTCCCTCCTATTTTTCTTCCTTTTCATCATCATCATAATCATCATCATCATCATCTTCTTCTTCTTCTTCTTCTTCTTCTTCTCCTTCTCCTCCTTCTTCTTCTCCATCTTCCTCTTCTTCATTATCTTATACTTCTTCTTCTTCTACTTCTTCTTCTTCTTCTTCTTCTTCTTCTTCCAATTCTTATTCTTATTTGCCTTCTAATTCTTCTTCTTCTTCTTCCTCTTCTTCTTCTTCTTCTTCTTTCACTTCTTCTTCTTCTTCTCCGCATACCTCTTCTTCTTCTTTTTGTCCTTCTACTTCTTCTTGTTTACCTTCTTTTTCCACTTTTTTTTGTTCCACTTCTTCTGCTTCTTCTTTTTCTTCTTCTTCTACTTCTTCTTCTCCTTTTTCTCTTCTTCTTCTTTTTTATCCTGGTTTTACTTGTTCTTCTTCTTATTTTTCCTCTTCTTCTTCTAATTATTATTATTATTTTTCTTCTTCTTCTCAAATTTCTTCTTCTTCTTACCCTTATTCTTCATCTTCTTCTCTTTCTTCAACTTCTTCGCCTTTTCCTCTTCTTGTTCTTCTTCTTCTTCTTCTTTTTCTTCTCCCACTTCTTCTTCTTCTTCTTCTTCTTCTTCTTCTTCTTCTTATTTTTCTTCATCTCCTTCTTCTCCTTAGTCTTCTTCCTTTTCTCCTTCTTTTTCTTCTTCTTCTTCTTCATCATCATAATCTTTTACTTCATCTTGTTCTTCTTCTTATTCTTCTTCTACTTCTTCCTCTTCTTCTTTTCTTTCTTCAACTATTTCTTCATCATCATCATCATCATCTTCTTCTTCTTCTACCTCTTCATCGTCTACTACTTCTTCTTCTTCCTCTGCTTCTTCTGCTTCTCCTTATTCTTCTTCTTGTTCATCTTCTTCTTCTTCTTCTTCATCTTCTTCTTCTTCTTCTTTTTCTTCTTCTCTTTTTTTCTTCTTCTTCGTCTTCATTTTCTTCTTTTTATTCCTCTTTTACTTCTTCTTCTCCTTTCTCTTCTTCTTCTTCTTCTTCTTCTTTTTCCTCTCCTTCTTGTTCTTCTTCCTCTTCTTCTACATCTCCTTCTTCATCATCTTCATCATACTCCTCTTCTTCTTCTTCTTCTACCTCTTCTTCCACTTCCTCTTCTTCATCATCATCATCTTGTTATTCTTCTTCCTCTTCTTCTTCTTCTTGTTCTTCTTCCTCTTCTACTTCTTGTCCCACTTCTTGTTCTTGTTCTTCTTCTTCTTCCTCCTTTTCCTCCTTCTTCTTCATCTTCTTCTTGTTCTTCTTCTTCTTCTTCTTCCACTTCTTCTTCATCATCTTTATCTTCCTTTTCATCTTCTTCTTCCTCTTCTACTTCTTCTTCTTCTTCATCCTCTACTTCTTCATCCTCTTCCACTACTTTTTGTGCTTCTTCATCTTCTTCAACTTCTACTTTTGGTTCTCCTTTTTCTTCCTCTTATTCCTCTTTTTCTTCTTCTTCTTCTTCTTCTTGTTATGCTTTTTCTTCCTCTTCTTCTTCTTCTTCTTCTTCTTCTTATTTATCTTCTTCCTTTTCTTCTACTTTGTCTTATTCCTCTACTTCTTCTTACTCTTCTTGTTCTTCTTCTTCGTCGTCCTCCTCCTCTTCTCCTTCTTTTTCTTCTTCTTCAACTTGTTCTACTGCTTCATCCACTCCTTCTTCTTCTTCTTCTTCTACTTCTCCCTCTTCTTCTCCTTCTTTTTCTTCTTCTCCTTTATCAACATCATCATCTTATACTTCCCCTTCTCCAACTTCTTC
>JAIUJO010001000.1:192500-195000 GCA_023846275.1 Vanilla planifolia
GTTCTTCTTCCACTTCTTTTCTTCTTCTTCTTTTTCATCTTCTTCTTGCTATTGTTCTTCTTGTTTTTCTTCTTCTTCTTCTTCTTCTTCTTCTTCTTCTTCTATCTTCTTCTTCTTCTTCTATAACTTCTTCTTCTTCATCATCATCATCATCTTTTTCTTCTTCTTCGACTTCATCTTTCTCTTCCTCTTCTTCTTCTACTACTTCTCCTCCTCCTCCTCCTCCTATTTCTCTTTCTTCTTCTCCTTCTTCTTCCTCTTCTTTTTCTTCTTCTTCTTCTCCTCCTCCTTCTTCTTCATCTTCTTCTACTTATGTTTATTCTTCTTCTTCTTATTCTTATTCTTCTTCCCTGTCCTATTTTTCTTCTTCTTCTTCTTCGTCTTTTTCCTATTCCTTTTCTCCTTATTCATCTTCTTCCTCTTCTTTTTCTTCTACTTCTCGTTCTTCTTCTCCTTCTTCTTCTTCTTCTTATTTTTCTGCTTCTTCTTCTTCTTCTTCTTCATCTTCAACTTCTTCTACTACTTTTTCTCCTTCTTCTTCTTCTTCATCTTATTCTTCCTATTCTTCTTCTTCTGCTTCTTCTTCTTCTTCTTTTACTTTTTCTTCTTTTTCTTCTTATTCTTCTTCTTATTCATCCTCTTCTTCTTTTTTTTCTTTTTCTTCTACTTCTTCTTCAACTTCTTTTTTTCTGCTTCTTCTACTTCTTCATCTTCTGCTTCTTTCTTCTTCTTCTTTTTCTACTACTACTACTACTTCTTCTTCTCCATCTTCTTCTTCTTCTTCTTCTTCTTCTTCTACTTCATATTCTTCTTCTTCTTCTTCTTCTTCTTCTTCTTCCTCTTCTACTTCTTCGTCTTCTTATTCTTCTTTTTCTTTTACTTCTATTTCTCCTTCTCCTTCTTCTTCTACTTCTCCTTCTTCTTCTTCTTCTCCTACATCTTCTTCTTCATCTTCTTTTTCTTTTTAGTCTTCTTCCTCTTCTTGTTCTTCTTCTTCCTCTTCTTCATCTTCAACTTCTTCTCTTATTCATCATCTTCTTCTTCTTCTCTTCTTCTTCTTCTGCTTCTTTTTGTCATTTCTCTTCTTCTTCTTCTACTCTTCTTCTTCTTCTTCTGCTTCTTTGTCTTCTACATCATCATCATCTTCCTCTTCTTCATTATCTTTTTCTACTTCTTCTTTTTCTTCTTCCTCTTATTATTCTTCTTCTTCTTCCTCTTCTTCTTCCTCTTCTTCTTCTCCTTCTTCTACTTCAACTTCCTCTAATTCATCATCATCATCTTCTTCTTCTTCCTCTTCTTATTCTTCTTCTTCATCGTCTTCCTCCTCTTCTTCTTCATCATCTTCTTCTTCTTCTACTTCATCTTCTTCTACGTCTTCTTCTTGTTCTTCTTCATCTTCTTCTTCTTCTTCTACTTCTTCTTATACTTCTTCTTCCTCTTCTCAATCAATAACTTCCTCTTCTTCTTCATCTTCTTCTTCCACTTCTTCTTCTTCTTCTTCTTCTTCTTCTTCTCCTTCTCCCTCCGCCTCTTCCTATTCTTCTTCTTCTTCTTCTACTACTACTTCTTCTTCTCCTTATTCTTCTTCTAATTCGTTTCCTTCTTCTTCTTCTTTTTCTTCTCCTCCTTCATCTTTTTCTTCTTCATTTTCTTCTTCTTCTTCTTTTCTTTCTCCTTCCTCCTCTTCTTCTTCTTCCTCTTTTTCTTCTTCTACTTCTTCCTCTTCTTCTTCTACTTCTTCTTTCTTCTTCTTCTTCTTATTATTATTATTATTATTATTATTCTTCTCATTTTTCTTCTTCTTCTTCCTCTTCTTCTTCTTCTTCATTTTATTCTTCTTCTTCTTCTTTTACTTCTACCTCTTTGTGTTCTTCATTTTCTTCTTCCTGTCCTTTTTTTAACTCTTCTACTTCATCCTATTCATTTTCTTCTTCTTCTTCTTCTTCTTCTTCTTCTTCTTCTTTTCCTTCTTATTCTTCTTTTTCTTCTTCTTTTTCTTCTTCTTCTTCCTCTTCTACTTCTACTTCTTCTTTTTCTTCTTGTTCTCTTTCTTCTTCTTCTTCTTCCACTTGTTCTCTTTCTTCTTCTTCTTCTTCCACTGGTTCTTCTTCTTCTTCTTCTTCTTCTTCTTCTTTATCTTCTTCTTCTTCCAATTCTACTTCTTCTTCTTCCTCCTCCTCCTTCTCCTATTCTTCATCTTCTTCTTCCTCTTCTTCATCACCTTCTTCTTCTTCTACTGCTATTACTACTACTACTTCTTTTTCTTGTTCTTCTTCTTCTTTTGCTTTTACTTCTCCTTCTTCTACGTCTTCTTCTTCTTCTTCTTTTTCTTCTTCTTCTACTTTCTCTTCTTCTATTTCCTCACCTCCTCCTTGCTCTTCTCTTTCAACTTCTTGTTCATCTTCGATTTCTTCTTCGTCTTCTTCTTCTTTGTCTTCTTCTTCTTCTTCTTCTTCTTTGTCTTCTTCTTCTTCCACTTCTACTTCTTCTTCCTCTTCTT
>JAIUJO010001000.1:205000-207500 GCA_023846275.1 Vanilla planifolia
TAATTATTAATTTATAAAATTTTAAAAAGTTAACACTAATAGTGTGCCACATAATCTAAAAATTTTGACATATCAATTTTAAGAAACATAAAAAGAAAATCAAGTATGAAAACTTTAGTGTATGTCTTAAATTTCCTTGAAGCTTGCCATGACTCAAAGAGCCTTAAATACCATTTTTTAGACATTTAAAGTTCAGGACATGTCTTAATTAAATATTAACAATTTTATTTAAAGTAAACCCATATGAGATATAAACATTTATGTTTGACTCATCAAACACAAAGGTGCAACATCTTTTTCATCTTCGTCTTCTTCTACTTTTTCTTTTTTTTCTTCTCCATCTTCTTCTTCCTCGACTTCTTCTCCTTCATTTTCTTCTTCATCTACTTCTTCTTCTTCTTCTTCATGTTTTTCTTCTTCTTATTCTTCTTCTTCTTCTTCTTCATCATCATTTTCTTCTTCTTCTTCTTCTTCTTCTACTTCTTCCACTTCTTCTAATTCTTCCTCTTCCTCATCTTCTTCTTATTCTCCTTCTTCTTCTTTTTCTTCCTCTTCCACTTCTTCTGCTTTGTCTTCATCTTCTTCTTCTTCTTTTTCTTCTTCTTTTTCTTCTTCTTCACATTTTTCTCCTTCTTATTCTTCTTCTACCCCTTCTCGTTTTCCATCTTCATTTTCTTCTTCTTTGTCTCCTACTTCTACTTCTTTTTCTTCTACTTCTTCTTCTTCATCTTCTTCTTGTCTTTCCTTTATTTTTCTTCTTCTTCTTCTTCTTCTACTACTACTATTACCTCTTCTTCTTCTTCTTCTTCTTCTTTCTTCTTCTTTTTCTTATTTTTCTTCCTCTTCTTTGTCTTCTTCTTCCTCTCCTTCCTCTACTTCTACTTCTTCTTCCTCTTCTTCTTCTTTTTCTTCTTCCAAAATTTTCTTTTGCTTTTTCTTCTTCTTCTTCTTCTTCTTCTTCTTGCTCTTTTTCTTCTTCTCCTTCTCCTCCTCCTCCATCTCCTTCATCTTCTTCTTCATCATCTTCGTCTTCTTCATCATCGTCTTCTTCTTCTTCTTCTTCTTCTCCTTCTTCTTCTTCCTCTTCTTCCTTCGCTTCTTCTTTTTCATCATTATCTTAATTTTCTTCTTCTTTTTATTCTTCTTCTTCTTCTTCTTCCTCTTCTTCTTCTTCTTCATCATCTTCTTCTACACCTCCTTCTCCTTCTTCTTCTTCCTCTTTCTCTTTTTCTTCTTCTTCTCCTTCATCTTCTTCTTCTTCTTACACCTCTACCTCTTCTTCTTCTTCTTCTTCTTCTTCTTCCACTTCTTCTTATTCTTGTTCTTCTACTTCTTCTTTTTCATCTTCTTCATCCTCTTCTTCGACTTCTTCTTCAACTTCTTCTTCCTCTTAATCTTCTTTTTCTTCTACTTCCTCTTCTTCTTCTTCTTCTTCTTCTTCTTCGTCATCTTCTTCTTCTTCTTCTTCTTCTTCTTCTTCTTCAACTTCTTCTACTTCTTCTTCTCCTCCTTCTTCTTCATCTTCTTCCTCTTCTTCATTTTCATAATCTTCTTTTTCTTCTTCTTCTTCTTGATTTCTTCTTCTTCTTCTTGATTTTATCTTCTTCTTACTCTACTTCATCATATTCTTCTTCTTCTTCTTCTTCATCCATCTCTACTTCTTCTTCTTCTTCTTCTTCCTCTTCTTCTTCCTCTTCTTCTTCTTCTTCTTCTTCCACTTTTTCTTTTTCTTGTTCTTCTTTATCATCTTCTTCCTATTCCTCTTCTTCTTCTTCTTCTTCTTCTTCTCCTCTTCCTCCTCCTCCTCCTCCGCTTTCTCCTTCATCTTCTTCCTAAACATCTTATATCTTCTTCGTCTTCTTTTCTTCTTCTTCTTCTTCTTGTTCTTCTTCTTCTTCTTGTTCTTCTTCTTCCTCATCTTCTCCATCTTCTTCTTCTTCTTCTTTCTCTTCTTCATTTTCTTCCACTTCTTCTTTATTTTCTTCTTCTTCTTCCCCTTCTTCTTCTTCGTTTTCTTCTTCTAACTCTTCATCTTCTTCTTCCTCCACTTCTTCTTCTTTTTGTTCTTTTCCTTCTCCTTCTTCTTCTTCTTCTTCTTCTTCTTCTCCTCCTCCTCCTTCTTCTTCTCCTTCTTCTTCTTCTTCTTCTTCTACTCCTTATTCTTCTTCTTCTCATTCTGCTTCTTCTTCTTCTTCTTCTTCTCCTTCTTCTTCTTATTATTCTTCTCCTTCTCCTTCTTCTTCTTCTCCTTCTACTTCTTCTCCTTCCTTTTCTTCTTCTTCTCCTTCTTCTTCTTCTTCTTCTTCTTCTTCTTCTTCTTCTTCGTCTTCTTCTCCTTCTTCTTCTTCTCCTCCTCCTTCTTCTTCTTCTTCTTCTTCTCCTTCTTCTTCTTCTTCTAATTCATTTCCTTCTTCCTCTCCCTCTTCTTCTCCTTCTTCTTCTCCTTCTTCTCCTTCTTCTCCTTTTTCTCCTTCTTCTTCTTCTTCTTCTCCTCCTTCTT
>JAIUJO010001000.1:212500-240000 GCA_023846275.1 Vanilla planifolia
AAAAATTTAAGAATAGAGTTGGAGCAACATAGTAATATAACAATATCAAAGAAAAACATTTATTGAATAAAATAAATTATGTGGGAATGTTGCAAAAGATCAATAAATTAATCTATGAATTGAAATACCTTATAAAGTATGCAAAAATTTTAGAAACTAAAATACTTAAATATCTATGAAAGAATATTTTATGGAAAGTTTGTTGAATTTTGCCTCTTCTTTAACTAATGTCTTTTATAAACACTACAAATTTTGAAAGTTGGGTAACTTAAATAGTAATAAATTTTTACTTTAATGCATGATAATATATATAGAAATTAAAATAAGATAAATTATCCTATTGTAATCACACCAAATTAAAGCTACTATCTAATTCTATATTCAATATATATTTCTATATATTTCATTTTGCAGAGTTTTAGCATGACATAATACATTTAAAGTTGTACATGAATTAGTGATAGAGGAGGTTGGATCCAATATCTTTATTTTCTTAGTTTCAACTTACATGTAAAATTTATCTCATTTCGTCAAATGTTTTACAATTATTTGGTTATATTGCATTGAATCAATTTATCTCATTTTACTTAAATGTATATTAACTTAACATTAAAGTAATAACTAGTTATTATTTATGCTTAATTACTATGGTAATTCACATTAATTGTAAATGAGGACTATTGAAGACAAAACAAATACCATTAAACTTGACTCAATGAGAGCTATCATATTAGATATCTATTTTAATATTTTAAAGTAATTTATTTTATTATTTTTTAAATGTTTTGAGACAATTAGATTCTGCATTATATGACGATAAAGTATGTTGCATTCAATCAATATTGCAACTTGTAGTGCAACTTTCTCAAACTATTTATCTCATCTTTCAAATTTTTCAGTTTGAAACTCTTATATCACTATGTAACTCTAAATGTCTTATCATGTGACCTTCATATCACCTTCATTTTGCTAAATTATATTTCTTTATTTATATCTTTTTAGCTTTATTATATTTTTTCCTAATATTAAAATACTTTCTTATTATTATTTATTCTTTTTTTTAGTTTTTTAAATTCTAAGAAATCCAAATCATGTCCTATCAAGATAATAAATTTTATTGGACTTGTCTCAAAGAGCATTATCATTAGTTTTGAGAAGCTTGGCAAGAAATTTCTTGGAAGAATTGATGTTGAGGTTATTGAACCTGATGTCCATATTTTTTAATGCAACTTTCATGTGGAATTTATCTCATTCCATCAAATGCTTCTCGTTGAATTAGATATATTATGTTACTTCAATTTATTTGATCTCCTTTATTTTAGTTTCTCCCTTTGTTTTTGTTATAGAACTATGCAACTTGAAAACTACTATTGTATGATCTTTACATCACTTTGGATTGGTTATATATCATTCATTCAACTTATCTCAATTTAGATTTATTATATATATTTACTTAATATTAAAATGATATTTATTATTATTTAATTTGATAATTATCTAATATTAAGGATCCATCAAGACAAAACAAACATTATTAGAGTTAATAAAAATTATAATAAAGCTTTAAAGTTTTTTATGCTTTTTTTACTTTGGTAAGTTATAATAATTACGAATGAGGTTTGATCAAGATGATAAATACTTCATTAAGCTCAACTAAAAAATCTGTATCTCACAAAATATTCCATTATATGCATTTGAATATTTTATTATTTTATATTTTGGAATGTTTTATGTGGTATTTTAACTGGTACCATATTTAATGATAATAGCTTTACACTTGATCTTCTTCACATCCTGGAATACAACTTTTTTATATAATTTATCTTATTTCATCACAAGTTTGGCTTTGATTTGTTTATATTATCATGCAAATACCAATATCTTCTTATGTGACCTCGAAATCACTTTGACTTGGGCATATTATATTGTTTTAATTGAAGTTATTTTAGTTTATATATTTATACCTAATATTAGAAAATTATTTTGTTTTTGAATATGCTTGCTTATATAATTAATAGCAACTCCAAACTAGATCAACGTCTAATCCCTTAATAGCCATTTGGCACAACTCAACAAGCTAATCAAATTCAATATTTTTTTTTATATTTTTTAATATTTTATTTTCTATGGTTTTGGCATGCTTCATAGGTCAATTTGATTTGCATTTGATTTAATGATCAAGGATGTTACACATGTTCTCCTTAGTACCTTACAATACAACTTTTTCTTACAACATATCTCATCTCTTCAAATTTTTTTCTTTGATTTAGTTATATTACTAGGTATCTTAAGATCTTCTAATGTCTACCTTTACATAATTTTTTATATTATATTTCTTCAAATAATAAGATTTTAGCTTTAGTATATGGACACATAATATTGAAATAATAGTTTAGTATTATTTAGGCATATTTGAATTCTAATAAACATATTTTGTAAAGTATGTTAGAAACCTAAGAATTTAAATATTTAAAAATTTTAAAAAAATTTAAAATTTAAAGACTAACCTTTGGTTGGATAGATCTCACCAATACAAGTCAAATGAATTTTGTTTCATTACTATAAGACCTCCTTTAGAAAACTTTGATTAAGTAAAGTAAATAAGGTTAAAAAAAATAAAATATTTTTTAAATACTATATATATTAAAATTAAAATGAGATTAATTGTTAAAATGTAATTTAATTGAATAAAAATGATATAAAGATCACACGAGTGGAGATTTAGAGTTTCATAACAATATAACAAAATCATAATAAAAAATTTAAAGAAATGACATGACTTCGTATAGAAAAGTTTTCCAATATATTAATATGAAAAACAAAATATTAAAAACTATAGTAATGTTGAAGTATTTGAATAAATTATTTTATGGAATATCACACTAGTGGAAATTTAGAGTTTCACAGAAATATAACAAAATCATAGTAGAAAATCTAAAGGAATGACCTAAATTTGCATAGAAAAGTTATATTCCAATATATCAAATAAAAAACAAAAATAATAAAAGCTATCGTAATGATCAAGTAGTTGAATAAATCTTTTAAAGATGACTATAATGATGTTTGTTTTTTTCTTATCATATTTCAATTGAAATTTTTACAAATTATAAAAGAAAATAAGCATAAATAATTAAAAATTATATTTTTAGTAATAATTAAGTATATATTAAGGTTGAAATGGGATAAATTTAATTAACATAACATAACAAAATAAAGACAATATATAGGTCAATGAGAGGTAATTTAGAGTTACAAAACAACATAACAAAATCAAAGGAAAACTATTTAAAAGATCAGATAAATTATACGAAAATGTTGCATTCCAATATACATAGGAATATCCTTGGTCAGGAAATTAAGCATAAATAAAAATTCTTTATAAAGCTTGACCAAATTGTATAAAATTAAATATTTAAAGATAGAATAATGAATATTTAGCTTGCTAGAGCTAGTTAAGGGAAATTGAACATTTGTTTTATCTCCATTAGTCCTAAATTTTAATTATAATTAATTAACAAAGTAAATATGAATAATTAATAATATGTTATTATTTTAATATTAAACAAATATATATTAAATTTGTTAATTGATAAACTGTAATAAAAATCAAAAGGGAAAATATTTTCAGTTCCATAGTAATATAACGAAACTAAATTAAAATATTCAAGGAAAATAGGATTTTTATGGGAAATTATCATTCCATGATACAAAGAACATTGAGAATAACAATCTTGATCATCAAATTAGGTACAAATCAAACTGTCTCACAAAACATGACAAAACAATAGAAAGAAAATTTTATTTTGATATATTTCAATAACATGAGTCCCATAATGCTTACTTTACCATAATCAAGTAATGTTCGTAATTACAAAAAACAAACAAAGTAACTAAACATAAATAATAATAAATTTGTATATCACTATTAAGCAAATATATATTAAAGCTAAAATGTGATAAATCAAAGAAAAGAAAAAATGACCAAATTAAAGTGATTTATGTGTAACACTAGAGGAGATTTATAGTTAAATAGTAATATAAATAAATAAAAGAATAAAAGCTTTAAAAAAATCATAAATTATATTGATATCTTGTATTCCTTGACACAAAATAGGTTGAGTGTAACATTATCAATTCTCAATTAAACTACAAAAAAATATCTTAGAAAGAATACAAAAATGATAGAAAATAAAATATTTAAATTAAAAGAAATTAATTGAATGATTCTTTTCAAGATAAGCCAAACAACATATGTTTCATCTTGTTTAGACCTCGTCTATACTAATAAGATTCAATAATGTTAATAAGCATAAATAATAACAAATATTTTTGGTACTAAGCAAACACATTAAAATAGAGTCGTGATAAATTAATGAAATATAAAAAAAATAAAATGATATAAAGGTCAAATAATAAAAGAATTAGCATTCATATTATTATAATCAAATCAAAATCCAACATTTAAAGAATTGAATAAACTATATGTCAAAGTTGCATTCCGAGACACTAATTATATCAAGGGTAACCTCCATGAGCTTCAAAGCAATGAGGAATTCAAATGTTTAATAAATAATTTAAGCAAATCCAATAAAATAAAATGTCTAAAAAATAAACATTAACATTTAATTACATATAGCTCATTTAGATGAGTCCAACAAATTTTCTTTGCTATATCTCTCGTTTACTAGAATTATTACTATTTACTAATTTAAATAGCCACAAAATATAATAAAATTATTATTTTAGTATCAGATAGTATATATTTAAGATAAATAAGACAATAAGTAACAAGCAAAAGCAAATGAAAGTAATGTAAAGGTCACGTGGAATAAAACTTAAAGTTTCATAATAGGAAAAGAAAATAAGGTAAAAAAATTGAAACAATGAGATAAATTTTATAAGATTTTTCCATTCCAATATAATGAGATGATCGGGTGGAGCATCCTCAGTAAATAAATTAAGTACCAATCCAAATAAACCCTAAAATGTGTAAAACACAAGAAATTAACGTATTAAAAAATAAAAAAAAATTAATTGCATAAAGCTAATAAAGACCAGTTTTATGATGTTTGTTTTTTGTCTAGATCAATCCTAATTTGGAATTTCTATTCTTTTCCCAAAAATAATCATAAGTTATAAGAAAAGTATCATTATTATCATAAGTAAAAATTAAATAAAAAATCAAATAGATAAAGTATGATATAACTAAATCAAAATAATGCAATTGTCTCACAAGAGAAGATTTTGAGTTAAATGTTAATGTGACAAAATGAAAACAAAACATTTGAAGAAACAAGATAAATTTTAAAAGAAAATTGTATTCGAAGGCATTAAAAAGTTCAAGTGTAGCATCCCTGATAATTAAATTATGTACAAATAGAAACGACATGTGAAACAAGCCAAAATCTTAAAACTTAAAATATTTAAACTTACAAATTTAAACAATTAATTAGATTGTTCTTGCTCGGATGATTTTGAAATTATTATTAACATCCAAACAAATTATCAAAAAAAAATAATAAATTATTACTATAATAGTGAAATAATTTTTATTAAAATTTAATAAATTAAATTGAGGAAAATTAATACAACGAAATCAATTTGAACTGTAGGACACACGAGATGAGACTTAGATTTACATAACAATTTATCGAAACCGAAGTGAACAATATAAAAAGATTAGATTAATTGAATAGGAAAATCACTTCCAAGTCACATAAAACATGCCAACAAAAAAAAATAATATTTAAAAATTCATGAATTAATATGTAATTGGATAAAGCTCGTCATGCTGAGTCAAATGGCATTTGTTTCACCTCCATCATACCTCACTTAAAATTACTATAGTTTATGAAATTAAGAATAAAAACTAAGAAAAATAATTATTTTAATAAAAATTGTATATATATATATATATAAATGTATATTTATATGTATATTAATTTCTAAAGAAGATAAATTAACGCAATATAATATAACAAAATAAAAAAAATACAAAGGCTACTTTAGAGGACAATTTGAGTTTCATAATAATGTGAGTAAATCATGAAAAATCTGAGGAAATAAAATAAATTATACATTAAAGTTGCATTTCAAGGTGCTAAAGAGATCAAGTATACTACCATTATCACCGAACGAGATACTAATCAAAATTTCTGATAACATTTATAAAACATTTTACAAAATAAAATTTTTGAAAATAAGAAAAATTAATATTTAATCAAGTAGACCATGTCAAGTGAGCTCAAAAACATTTATTTTGTTTCAATTAGAGTCATTTTTAACTAATAGAAATTAATGAAGAAAATAAGTACAAAAAATAATAATTTATTATTTGAATATTAAGCATATGTGTATTAAAGTTGGAATGATATATATTGTAGTACTAAAATATAACCAAATCAATGACATGCAAAAGTCATAATCGAGAATAATTAAAGTTTCATAGTAGTATAACCAAATCAAAGCAAAAAATATGTAAAAATAATTAACAAATTATGGGAAAATTTCTATCCAAGATACCAAGTAATTAGAGAGTAAATATCTAAATCATCAAATCACGTACAAAAAATGAAATGTCTCGCGAAGGTTTAAAAAATAATAGAAAATAAAGAACTTTGAAATTTAATAACCAAACATTTCATTAGATAGATCTTATGGCAAAGTGTCCAATGAAATTTGTCTTGATCTCAATGATATTAGTATTGAAATTATTGAGAATTTTGAATAAATTAAAACATGTTATTATTTAATGTGAGGTAGATATATCTTAAATATCAAATGAGATTAATAGTGCTATATAACTCAATCAAATTAAAGCGATGTAATGGTCGCAAGAGTCAAGATTTAGATTTATGTTGTAAAACAGCCTAATCAAAGAAAACATTTGAATAAATAAGACAAATTATGTAAGAAAGCTTATTTCATGGGTACTAAGGAGATTATGGTAACATTATCAATCATTAAAGCTGATACAAAAGAAAATGCATGGTAAAACATATAAAAATCGCAAAAAATTAAATATTTAAAAATATAAAAAATAAAGTTTTAATTTGATAGAGCTCATTAAGACAAGTCTAACTATATTTTTCATCCTGATCCAGTCTCACTTAGAATTCCATTAAATTATAAAATTAAATCAACATAAATAAAAAGATATTATCATTCTAATATTAAGTATAGTTATTTTATGTCTAAAATAAGATAAATTGAAGTGAATTTAATCAAATGAAAGTAACGTACATGTTACATGAGTGAGATTTAAAGTTATATAGTAATATAACCAAATAAGAGTGAAAATTTCAAAGGGACGTGTCAAATTTTTTGTGAAAGCAATATTCAAAGACACTAAGATATTGAATCTAAAATCCTTAATTATCAAATTAAGAATGAATGAAAATACCTCATAAATAATAACAAAATATTTAAAATAAACTGATTAAAAAATTAATTGATTAATGATCATTGTGTCCACTCAAACAATGTTTATTTCATAACCATTGGACCTTGTCTTAAATTACTTTCAATTGCCAAAGAAAATGTGAAAACTAAGAGTAAATTCGTATATTTATATTTAATAAATATATAACAAAGTCAAAATAACTTATATTGATGAAATTTAATATAAGAAATTTATAGCTTTTACATAAGAGGATAATAAAGTTCCATAGTGTTATAACAGAGTTAAAGAAAAAACTTTGAACAAATGACAAACTTTGTGAGAAAATTGCACTGTAAGATACTAAGAAAATATGATGTAATATCCTCGATCATCAAGTCAAGTACGAATTAAAATGGCTCATAAAACATGTCAAAATTATATAAAAAAATATTTAAATAGCATTATAATGAAAAATTAATTGATAAAGCTAATAAAGATAGTCTTTTGATGTTTATTTTATGTTTATACAATCTATTTGTTAACTATTGCTTGTCACTAAAGTAAATATGCATAAATAAAAATAAATTATTAATAGTTTAGTAAAAATATTTTAAAGTTGAAACGAAATAGATAAATGTAATGTAATAATAAAGAATCAATGTTATGTGAAGGAGAAATGAGTGGAGATTAGGAGTTACATGGTATTCTTTCTA
Organism: Vanilla planifolia; assembly: GCA_023846275.1. NCBI lineage: Eukaryota > Viridiplantae > Streptophyta > Magnoliopsida > Asparagales > Orchidaceae > Vanilla > Vanilla planifolia. The sequence continues at coordinate 220,595 of JAIUJO010001000.1, forward strand.
ATTTAAGCCAAAACATTTGAAGAAATTTTACAAATTATACATGAGAATTGCATTCCAAGATACTTTTGAGATGTAGTATAACAACGTCAATCGATAAATCAAGTATAAATCAAAATGTTTCTAAAAGAAAATGAAAACTATAGAAACTAATCATTTAAAAAATATAAAAAAAAATCTAATATTTAATTGTATACAAATAATCAAGATGAGTTATAATGGTGTTTCTTTTGTCTATGCTACACTTCACTAAGAAATATTATCAATTACCAATTCAACTAAACTTAAATAATATTAAATTATTATTTATTATAAAAAATATAGATTATCAACAAAATGAGATACATTTAGCTATGTAAATTATCAAAATTAAAATATTGTAATGTTCACATTATAGTAGACTTCAAGTTTGATAAATACAAAATCAAATCGAAGTTAAAAATTTAAAGATATAAGATAAATTATATAAGAAAAACACAATACAAGAAACTATGGAGATCTAGTGAAAAATCCACAACCAATAAATCAACTGTAGAACAAAATGTCTTATAAAATATGCATAATCATTAGAAAATAAACAATTTAATAAAGTAGAGCTTCTTATTACAAGCATAACGATATTTGTATCATCTCCATGACACCACATTTTGAAATATTAAAAATTATTAGAGAAAATAAATGATAATGTTAATAATTTTTTTTAAATATTAAATAAATATATTCTAAAATAGAATTTAGATAAATTAAAGCATCTAATATATTGAAACATTTCCATATACAATACAAAAATTATATAAAAAATATATAAGAATTAAAAAATTGCTACTTAATTTTAAATAACTCATTGAAACATGTATAATGATGTTTGTTTCTTCTCCATCTGACCAAGACGGGAATTATTTCTAAATACAAATGTAGATTTGTGTGAATAATAATTTATTATTTTTTTAAAAATAACTATACATATATTAATGCTAAAATGAGAAAAATTGAATATATGTAATTTAAAAAAATAAAACTATAATGTAACATAGAAATTTTTTAAATATATAGTATTTATTCAAATAAAAATTAAAAAAATTGAGGAATTAAGAATGTAAAATGTTTTAAAAAATGTTTTGTGAGTCAGTTCTAAAATCAAAATGACTCACAAAACATTAAAAAATATTAGAAACTAAAATGTTTTAAAAAATGTTAAAATAAATATTTGTTTGGATAAATCTTGAGGTGATGATTCTAATGACAATTATTTTCTCTCAATTACAACCCGTTTGCAATTATTATGAAGTAACTAATTAAATAATCAATAATAACAATAAGCTATTATATTCATATTAAGTAAACATATATTATAGCTGAAAGGAGATAAATTTAAGTAATATAAAAAAACCAAATAAATATGATGTAAAGGTTCCATGATAATAGATTTATTGTCAAATAATAACACAATAAAATCATAGTAAAATATCTTATAAAATAGAAAAATTTAGTAGATAAGTTATAATAGAATATACTTAAGAGATATTGTATCACAACCTTAATAGTAGATCCGATAAGAATCAAAATATCTCGCATAACAAGACAAAACATTCACAATAAAAATGTTTAAAAATATTAAAAATAATATTTCATTAATTATAGATTGTTAAGACAACTCTAGTAATGTTTATTTCCTCTCAATTGGACTGTATTTGGTATTGCTACGAATTAAAAATATCAATATGTATAAATAATAACAAATAATAATTTTAATACTTAGTAGTTAGACATTAAAGCTGAACTGACATAAGTTAAAGTAACTTAAATAATCTAAATTAAAATAATGTAAATGTCACATAAGAGTTGAATTAGAGTTTCATAGTAACATCACCAAATAAAGTGTAACATGCCTTGTTATAAAATTAGTTGAGTCAAGAGGTCTCATAAACTTTTGTTCTAGGATACTAATATGACCAAATTTAACATCCTCAATTCGTAACTCAATCGTGAATCAAAATGGCTCATAAAACATTACAAAACCAAAGAAATTAAAATATTTAAAAATATTAAAATGAAATTTAATAAGATGGAGCTTGTAAAGCCAAGTCCAATGATATTTTTTCTTCTTTATGAATCCTCATTTGTAATTACTATGAATTGCAAAATTAATTAAACATAAGTAAAGATAAACTATAATATTAATGCCAAAAAAATAATTTTTAAAAAGAAGTAATGATATGCTAAAGTAATAAAATATAACCAAATCAATATGATGTAAATGTCACTTGAATAAATTATTTTCATTACATAATAAAATAACTAAAACAAGTTTTTAAAGAAGGGAAATAAATTGCAAAAGAATGTAGCATTCCAAGATATTAAGAAGGTTAGTGCAATGTCTACATCCATCAAATCAGATGCAAATTAAACAAAGTAGAAAAAAATGGCAAAATCTTAGAGAATATAATATAAATAATTTTAAATAAAATTTTCAATTAGATATATCTTATTGACATGAGTGAAAGAATATTTGTTTCATCTCAATCAATCCTCATTTGTAATTACTATGAATTGCCAAAAATGATAGGCATTATAAATGTGATGTAAATGTTAGATTAGAGGAGATTTAGATATACATAGTAATAAAACAAAATTATAGAAAAGAATTTTGTGGAAATATATAAATTAAATAAGAAAGTTTCAGTTAAAGAAGCTAAAACATAGTGTAACATCATCAATCATTAAATAAGTTATGAATTAAAATATCTCGTAATGCATGCAAAAACGATTTAACAGATACAATTTTTAAAAGTTTCAAAATGAAAATATTATTTGATAGTGTTAGCTATGTTGAGTGTAATGGCTTTTTTTCCTTCATGAGACGTCATTTTGAAATACTGCAAATTAAAAAAACTGAATAAAGGTAAATAAGAATAAAATTATTTTTCAATTTTTTTAAACATATTTAAAAATTTAAGAAAGATAAATTGGATAAATATACTTCAACAAAATTAGAGAGATTTAGAGGTCACATTACATTAGAATTAGAGTCCAATAGTAATGCAATTAAATTAGAAAAAAATATTTGGAGAAATTAGAAAGATTATACAAGAAAATTACATTTTGATTAACTAATGAGATTAATAGTGACTTCCATGTTTGTAAATTATGTTTAAAACCTAAGAAATATTTGAACATTTAAAAATTAATATTTAACGTAATAGACCTCATCAATACATGTCCAATGATTTTTGTTTCTTTTTTATCAAACCTCATTAGGAAAAGTTAAACTCCAATATAACAAAATAAACAAAATAAAAATATTGAAAATAATAGTAATGATCAAGTAGTTAAATAAAGCTCCTTAAGATTAATCAAATGATGTTTTTTGTTATTAAAACTCTTTTGAAATTTTTATAAATTACAAAAGAAAATAAGAATAAATAATTATAAATTATCATTTTATCATTAAGTGAATACATATTTAAGATAAGATGATATAAATTGAATTAACTTGGCATAAAAAAATAAAGGCAATGTAAATGTCAAGGGAGAGGAGATTTAGAGTAATAAAATAATATAACAAAATCAAAGAAAAAAAAAAGAAAATATGAGAAATATTTTATGAGAAAGTTGTATTCCAAGATACTTAAGAGTTAGGTTGACATCCTTGATCATCAAATCAAGTATGAATCAAAAATATTTTAAAAGATTGTCCAAATTATATAAAATAAAAAATTTAGAAAATAAAATAATTAATAGTTAACTTATTAGAGAACTTCGAGTAAAATTTAACGATGTTTACTCTATCTCTATTAGGCCTAGTTTTACGTTACTACTAATTAACAAAGTAATTATCAATACATAATAATAAGTTATTATTTTAATATTAAGAAAGTATATATAAAAGTTAAGAATCTAATATAAAAAAATAAAAACAACATAGAGATCAAAATAGAAAAGTTTTTTGTTGCATAATAAAATAGTAAAATTAAATTTAATTATTAAGAAAAAATGGAAATTTCATAGGAAAGTAACATTTCAAGATACTAAAAAATTTATACTAATAACCTTGATAATCAAATTAGGTAGAAATCGAAAAACTCATAAAGCACTAAGAAACAATATGAAATAATATTTAAAAATATCTAAAAAAATAATTTGTTTGGCTAGATCTCATTCTGATGAGTCAAATGATTTTTATTTTATCTTAATCAAATTGTTTTTATATTTACTAAAAATTAACAAAATAAATAAACATAAACAATAATAAATTATTAAATTACTATTAAGTAAATTTATATTAAAGGTGAAATGAGATAAATCTGAGGAAAGAAAAATAACCAAATAAAAGTGATATAAATATCACACTAGGGGAGATTCAGAGATAAATTATAGTATCTAAATTAAAGAACATTATTTTTAAAAGTATGATAAATTGTGTTGTTAATCGGTATTCCTTGATACTAAATCGATCTAGTGTACCATCATCAATTGTCGAATTAGGTTCAAACAAGCGTATCTCATTAAGACATGTCCATGAACATATGTTTTGTCATGGTTTGACCATCTTTTGAATTACAATGAATTACTAATGTAAATAAGCACAAATAATAACAAATTATTTTTTAATGATATGAAAATACACATTAAAGTAGAAATGATTTAAATTAATGCAATATAACAAAAAAATTAATTGATATAAAGGTCAAATAAGAGGAAAATTGGATTTCATAATCATATAATGAAAAAAAAGCAAAATATCTTAAAAAATGAATAAATTATCTTTGAAAGTAGCATTCCAAGATACTAAGTAGCTCAAGCAAAACTCCTTGACCATCAAACCAGATAAGAAATAAAATATTTAATAAAACATATAAAAACCTAAGAAAGTAAAAAAATCTAAAAAGTAAATCTTAATACTTAATTAATTGTAGCAAATTCAAATGAGTTGAACTATATTTATTTTACTCTGTCTATCCTTTATTGGAATTATTACTAATTGCTAATTTAAATAGGAACAAATAATAAAAGAATTATTATTTTAGATTCAAACAGTATTAATTAAAGAGAAATGAGATAAGCTATCATAATAAATATGACCAAATGTAATTAACACAAAGGTTACATGAGATAAGAATTAAAGTTTCATAGTAAAATAACAAACTCAACTAAAAATTTTGAAAAAATGAGATGAATCTTATAAGATTGTTGTATTCCAAATAATAGGGAGATCGAGAGGACTATCTTTAAACAAGAAATCAAGTACAAATTGAAATATCTCTAAAAACTTGTAAAACAACAGAAATTAAAATATTAAAAATTTTGAAAAAATATTTAATTTGATAGACTGTTAAGAGACAAGTAAAATGATGTTTATTTTTTCTTGATTAGTCCTTATTTGGAATTACTATTAATTACCAAAACAATCATAAATAATTAAAAACATATTTTAATAATTAGTAAATAATTGTTAAAAAACAACTTAATAAACTAAAGTAACATCATATAACTAAAACAAAATGATACAATTGTCTCATAGAAGTGTGTTTTTATTACATGGTAATATAACTACTTGAAAAATAAAACATTTGTCAAAAGAAGATAAATTATAAGAGAAAGCTACTTTCAAGGACATTAGAAGATCAAGCGTAATATCCTTGATAATCACATTAAGCACATATTGAAAACTATAGTTAAAATATAGAAATGTAATAAAATATTATATTTAAAATTATTAATTTGAACATTTAACTAGATTGATCTCATCAAGATGAGTATGGAATTATTATGAACATCACAAATATTTTGCAATAACAATAATAAATTATTATTATAATATTTAACAAATATTTAATGAAATTTAAATGAAATAACTTGAGGGAAATCAATATAACAAAATAAATTTGAAGGGGCACATAAGATGAGATTTATAATTACATTGCAATTTAAGAAATCAAAATGAACAATTTAAAGAAATTGATAAATTGAATAAGAAAATTACTTCCAAAGATACTAAGAGGATTGATTAGAACATCGCTAAACATCAAATTATGTATAAATTGAAATATCACATAAAACAAGCCAATAACATAAAAATATAGCATTTTAAAATTTAAGACTGAATATTTAATTGGATAGAGCTCATAAAAATGTTCCTAATGGCGTTCGTTTCATCCCAATAAAATTTTATTTGAAATTACTGTAGTTTACAAAATTAAATAAATAATAATAATAAATTATTAATTTAAAATTTACAAAAATATTATATATATATATATATATATATAATATTTTTAAGTGAGATAAGTTGAAGCAATATAGGATGACAAAATAAAAGAGATCATGTGGTCACAATAACAAAGAATTTGAGTTTCACAATAAAGTGAATAAATCAAGAAAAACTAATTAAAGTAATGAAATAAATTATACACTAAAGTAGCATTCCATGATACTAATGCGATCAATTATACCCTTACTATCATCAAATCAAGTATTAATAAAACTTTTTCATAAAACTTGAAAAATCTAAGAAAATAAAATTTTTTGAAGTAAAAATTAATTATTTAAATAGGGAACATCAAGGTTATTTCAAAAACATTTATCTTGTCTAAATTATAGTCATTTATAATTTTTAGAAATTAATAAAGTAAATAGGTAGAAATAATAAAAATTTATTATTTGAATATTCAGTATATGTGTATTAAAGTTGTCATGATAAAGATTATAGTACTATAATATAACTAAATCGAAGATACGTAAATGTCACACAAGACAACTGTTATAATTTCATATTAGTATTACTAGATCATTGTAAAACATTGGAAACAATTAGGTAAATTATACAGTAAACTTTAAGTCCATGATACTAAGCAGCTATAGGGTAGTAGTCTAAGTCATCAAATCAAGTACAAAACGAAATGCATCATAAAGCTTTTAAAAATAATAAAAAATAAAAAATAAGAAATATTATAAATAAAAATTTAATTAGATAGAACTTATAATGAGATGTCCAATGACATTTTTTCATCTCATTCAAATATGTATTAAAGTTATTAAGAATTCTAAATTATTTAAAAATAAAAAATATATATTTTTAATTAATGTGAACTATATACATAATAAATAAGAACTGAGAAAAATATTTTTATAATCAAATTAAAGTAATAAAAAGGTCACAATTATAAAGATTTAGAGTTACATAGTAATACAATCTAATAAAAAAAATTTGAATAAATGAAATACATTGCATACAAATGCTTTATTTCAAGGTACAAAGGAGGTTGCATGTAATGTTATTAATAATCAACTCTTACACGAAACCAAATGCCTATTAAAGCATGTCAAATTGATAGAAAATAAAATATTTTAAAAAATAATAATAAATGAATATTTAGTTAGATAAAGCACATCAGAATGAGTCTAATGATTCTTTTCATTATGGTCAAAACTCATTTGAAAATTATTTTATTAGAAAATGTAGATAAACACAACCAATAACATATTATCATTCTAACATTAAGTATATGTATTTTATGTATGACATAAGATAAAGTGAAAAAATATAATTCAAAAAAAAGAAAGAATTGTAATGGTTACAAGAGAAAGGATTTAGAGTTATACAGTAAAATAACCAAATCATAGTGATAAGTTTTAGGGAATGAGACCAATTTTATGGCAAAGTTATATTCGAAGAGACTAAGGAGATTGTGCCTAAGATGCTTAATCATCAAATTAAACATGAATAAAAATGCCTCATAAAGCATAACAAAAAGTAGAAAATAAAATATTAAAAAATGTAAAATAAAAATTAATTGATCCAAAATTATTGCCATTAGTCCAATAATGTTTGCTATATATCCACTTGAGGGTGTCTTGAATTACTATGAATTGTCAAATAAAATGAGAAACAATAATAATAAACTACTATTTTTAAATTTAGTAAATATATAACCAATTTGAAATGACATAAATTGATGAAATGTAATATAACAAATTGATAGCATTCACATAAGATCAAAATAGAGTTCCATAGTGTTATAACGAAACCTAGGCCTAAACTTTGAAGAAATGACAAACTTTATTAGATAATTACATTCCAAATATTAAGAAAATATAGTGTAATGTCTCCAACCATCAAATCAAATATGAATTGAAATGGCTGATGAAACATGTCAAAACATTTTCAAATAAAATATTTAAGAAATATTAAAATAAGCATTTAATAGGACAAAACTTTCCAAGACGAATCCATTGATGTTTATTTATGTTGATACAACCAATTTTGAAATTAATGTATATCACTAAATATAATAAGAATAAATAAAAATAAATTATTATCGTAGTGTTATGCAAACACATTTTCAAGGTGAAATGAAATAAATGGATGCAATGTAATAATAATAAAAAATTAATTTTATGTAAATGAGAAATAATAGAAGATTTAGAGTTATGTAGTATTGTTTATAATTTAAAGAAAAATATTTGAAGAAATTTGATAATTATATAGGAAACTTGCATTCAAAGATAGTATAAAGCTCATCGAGATGAGTGCAACTACTTTTGTTTCATCTAGATCGAACCTAGTTTCAAATTACTACAACTTACCAATTTATGCTTAAGAAATATGAAATATGTATATTAACGTAAAGAAAATATATATTTAAATTAGAATTTGATAAAATTAGGGGCAACGATAGAACTATGTCAATTAGACATAAAGGTCAAACAATTATAGATTTAGTGTTATACAATAATATAAACAAATCGTTGTGAAAATTTGAAGAAAAGAGATTGATTGTGGTGAGAAGTTGTACTCTATGATTATAACGAGATAGAGTCCAAAGTCATTCATCATCAAATCATACACAAACAAAGGTGTCTCATAAAGTCCAATAAAATATAGAAAATAAAATATTTTAAAATATTAAAAAATTACTTGTGTATAATACGTCAAAGCAAGTAAGATGATGTTTGTCCATCCATCATAAGATTTTTTTTGGAAATGCCACAAATTAAAAAAAATCAATAAACTAGAATAATAAAATAATATTACTATAATATTTTCTAGATAAATACTAATGCTCATAATTAGTGAATCGAGAAAATGTAACACCACTAAATAAAGTAAAAGATTTGAAGAAATAAGATAAAAATTATGAGAATGTTGCATTCAAACTTAGGAGATTTAGCACAGCATCTTCAATCATCAACATGAAAAATGAACCATAACTCATTGTAAAACATGCCAAAACCACAAATATTAAAGTATCTAAAAAATTAAAAAAGAATGTTTAATTGATTAGATCTTGATCAAGATGAAACCAATAATATTTGTTTTGTATCGATCAAGCCACATTTAGAATTGCTATAAATTACCAAAGAAAATAAGCATAGATAATAATAAATTATTTTTTTTTGTTTTACTTGATATATAAAAAGATTGAAATGAGTTAAATCAAAGCATTATACTATAACAAAATCATAGCATTGTGATGGTCACATGAGAGGAGAATTAGAGTTCCATGATAATATAATCAAATAAAAGTAAAATATTTGAAAGAATGAGATAAATTTTATAAGTGGTTTTCCAACATGTTAAGGGGATTGAGAGTGTCATCCTTGATTGTCAGATTTGGTGCAAATAGAAATGCTTCTCAAAGCATGCCAAACATAAAAGAACATTTTAATGTTGTTAAAAACAATATTTAATTGATTAGAGTTTCTTGAGACAACTCCAACATTGTTTATTTCATATCGATTAGCCCTAACTTTGAATTACCATGAATTGCATAAGAAAATAAATATAAATATCGATAAATTATTTTTTAAATATTTACTAAAGAAATTATAGTTCCACATGAAGATAAATTAAAGAAATGTAATACAATAAGATGAAAGCATTGTAAAGTAATATGAGTGGAGAATTATAAGTTTATAATAATATAACCAAATCAAAGAGAAAATTTTGAAAACATAACATAAAATATGAAACAATTTTTTTCTAAGATATTAAGAGGCATGAGTGCAACATTTAAGATAATAAATTTAAATATGAATAAAAATGACTCATAAAATGGGCCCAAAAGTTTTTAAAATAAAATATTTAAAAACATTAAAAAGGAATATTCAAAAAAAATAAGCCTAAATAATAATAAATTATTATTAAAATGTTAAATAAATATATATTAAAGCTGGAATAAGATAAATTGAAGCCATTTAATATAACAAAATAAATGTAATGTAATCTTAACATGAGATAGATTTATAGTTAAGTGGTAATATGACTAATTTAAAGTAAATATTTTTAAGAAATTAATAAATTTTGTAGGAAAATTGTATTACAATAAACTAAGGAGATCGAGTGTGACATCCATAATCATCAAAGTAGAAGCAAATCTGACCTTATTTGATAAATTGTGTAGTGCTTGTTGAGAGAAGTGTATTATTTACCAATGTAAGTAGTCATATATAATAATGTAATATTATTTTCTTATTAAAAAACATTATAGGAAAAATTTGATAAATTAAAGAAATATTAGAAAAAAATCATTGTAATGAAAAGGTCACACAAGAGGTGATTTAGAGGAACATTTTAAATCTACTCGTCAAAGAAAAAATTCTAAAAATTATGAAAAATTGCATAAGAAAGTTACATTCCAACATAATAAGGTTATCGAGAGAAAAATCCTTAATCACTAAACAAGGTTCAAAATGAAGTGTCTCACAAAATTAATAAAAACTTTTGAAAAAAATATCTAAAAATATAATTATAAATATTTAATTTGATGGAGCCCATATGACAAGTTCGACAACAATTGTTTTGTGACCATCAAAACTTTTTTAAAATTACCATGAATTATCAAAATACATAAACATAAATAATATCAAATTTTTAGTTTTAAGATTACATAAGTATATATTACAATTACAAATATGATATATTAAACTAATATAATACAATAAAGTCAAAATGATGAAATGGTCGCACAACTTGAAAATTACGGTTCCATAGCAGAATAACCAATTTACGATAAAAAAATTTGGAAAAAAATGAGACAAAATATTTAAGAAAATTTCTTGACAAGATAATAAGGGAATGTCACGTTCCATGATTCTATGGAGACTTAGTGTAAACTTCATCATGGAATAAAATATGTAGTACAAATGTTGTGCATCGCATATCAAAACTATTAAAAACTAAATGATTAAATATATGCAAAAAAGTACGTTTAATTACTAAATAAAATTAAAAATAACAATAGTTTTTCATTTTAATATTATTAAACATATATTATAGTTGACTTTATTTAAAGCAATGTAATATAACTAAATTAAAATAATGTAAAGGTCGCACAAGGGAGCATTTTGGAGGAATAAGATATATTTAATGGGAAGTTGCATTAAAACATGTTAAGGAGAATAAGTGTAATATCTTTGATCATAAAATTAAGCACGATTCAAAATTTTGCACAAAGATAGCTTAAATCTAAGAAAATGAAATATCAAAAATTTAATGGAGTCAAATTTAATTGTGAGGGCTCATTAAGAATTGTCTAATGATGTTTGTGTTACTATATCAAACATTGTCTAGAATTACAATAATTGGCAAAAGTAAATAAAAATAAATTATTAAAAATCTTATTTTAAAATTAAGTAAATATTTGAAATAGGGTGGTTAGTATTTTTTTGGATAAGGCTCGTTGAGATGAATTCAATGACATTTATTTGTGTCTATTCGACCTCATTTTGTTTATTACTATGAATCACCGAACTATTTTAATGTTAAATTGAGATAAATTAAAGAAATATAATCATTCAAAACTAAAGCAATGTGAAAGTCACATGTGAGGTGATTTAAAGGTAAGTAGCATTATAAAAAATTCAAAGAAAAAAAATTTCAAATAGGAGAGAAATTGTATGAAGAGGTTCATTTATAGATACTGAGGAGATCAAGTGTAGAATTCTCTCCTGTGAAATTAGTTATGAATTAAAATTCCTAGAAAAGCATGGAAAACTCCTAAAACAAATAATTAAAAAAATATGAACCTTTAATTGGTTAAAAAATGTGTAGAATATATTAATGATGTTTATTCATCTCCATTAGACCATATTTAAAATTATTATGAATTAAAATGAAATAATTATAAATAATAATATATTATTTGTTTAATCTATAATTGATATATATTAAGATAGAATCAAATAAATTAAAGCAATGTAATCTTACAAAATCAAAGTGATTTAAAGTTCACTCGAGAAAAGATTTACAATTATAAAGTAATAGAACAAAATCAAAACAAAAAATTTAAAAAATTAGATAAACTGTATGGTAAATTATATTCTTTGACAATAACAAGATTGAGAGTAACTTCCTCAATTATCAAATCAGTTTTAATTTTAATCTCTTACAAAGCATAAAAAACACTATAAAATGAAAAATTTAAGAAATATGAAATTGAATACTTAATTTGTGCAACTCATTATTATGAGTTTAATGACATTTGTTTTCTTTTGATAAGTCCACCCTTGGGATTACTATGATGTAGTTAAGTAAATAAATATAAATAAGAATTCAATATTGTTATAATATTAACTAAATGTGTAATAAAGTTAGAATGAGAAAAATTGAAGTATTGTAACATAACTACATCAAACGAATATAAAAGTTATAAGAGACGAGAATTAAAGTTACAAAGTAAAACAACAAATGTAGAGAGAAAAATTTTAAATGTTAGGTAAATGTATAGGGAAGTTACATTCCAAGATACGAAATAGATTAAGTTTAACTTCCTCAATCTTCAAATAAGGTAAAAATTTGTCTCACAAGACTTGTGCATAACATAAAAATATATATTTTTAAAATATTTAAAATATATTAGATTTAATTCGACACGTCTGGACTAGTTTGATGCTATTTGCTTTATTTCCAAGAGACCTTCTTTGGAATATTTCTTAGTAATTAATTGTAATAATTATAAATTATTTTATCATTATCAAAAAAATATTTATTGAAGTCAAATTCACATAAATTAAAGAAAAGTAATTTAACCATATCAAAATATAGAAAAGTCATACTAGAGGAGAATAAGAGTTTCATAGAAATAAAGCGAAATAAAATGAGATAAATTTTATATGATAGTTGCATTTTTAGATATTAAGAAGATCGATTTTATTTTTTTCATGTGGATAAGTAAAAATAAAATTATCTAGTAAGGCATGCTAAACCAAGAGAAAAGAAATCATTTTAAAAATATATTTTATTAGATAATGTTTTTGGAAAAAGCCAAAAAAAGGTTTGTTTCATCTTTTTTAGACCATGATTAACATTAAAATGAATCGCCAGACTAATTAAAAAAATAATAATAAATTATTATTTAAATATTAAGTAAATATATACAAAACCTAAAATGAGATAAATTCAAGAAATGTAAATATAACCACATAAAAGCAACATAAAAGTCAAACGAGAAGAGATTTAGAATACATAATCTAAATCAAAATGAAAATTTTTAATAAGTGAGATAAGCTATATGTGAATGTTGCAGGCCGATGTTTTAAGAAGATCGATTGCAACGTCCATGATATTACAATTTTGTATAAATGTGAATGCCTTAAAAAATGTTTTAAAACCACCAAAATCAAATATTAAATAATTATAAAATTGAATATTTAATTGAATCTAGTTTGTTAAGGTGAGCCAAGTGATTTGATTTCATTTTAATTGAGAAATATTTGAAATTACAAAGATATTTTCAAATAGAAATAAGAAAATAATAAAAAAATCTATTATTTTTATTTTAAGTAAAAATACAATAAAGCTAAAGTTAGATATAGTAAAGTAATGTACTATAACAAAATTGAGGTGATGGAAAGGTCACATAGAGGAGAATTAAAGTATCATTGTATTATAAGAAAATCATAACAAACACTATGAAGAAATGCAATAATTTCTATAGTAAAGTTGCACTAAAAAAACACTAATGGGATCAAGTATAGTATCATCAATCACCAAATCAATTATGAATTAAAATACCTTTCAAATTTAATAAGAACCATAAAAAATAAATAATTTCAAAATATAAAAATAAATATTTAACAAGATAGTGCTTGTCAAAATGTGACCAACATTATGTTTTCCATATCGATGAATCATGTTAGGAATTACAACAAATTACAAAATTATATTAACAAAAAAAAAATTAAAATATATTATTATTTTAATATCAAGAAAATAGTATTAAATCTTAAATGACAGAAACTTAATAAATCTAGTACAACAAAAGTAAAGGAATTTTTAACATGATACTGCTCCTTGTGGCGTGTCTAATGAATTTTGTTGTCTTGGTTGGACCTCTATGGGAACACAATAAATTATAAAACTAAACGAGCATAAATAATGATAAAATATTATTTTAATAGTAAAGGAGATATTTATTAAAGCCAAAATAAGATAAATTAGAAAAACTAATAAATCTAAGTCAATGAGTTGTAAAGATTACACAATAGTAGATTTGGAGTAACATAGTAATATCACCAAATGAGAGAAAAAATTAATGAATGACATAAATTGAAATAAGAAGTTGCCTTCTAAGATATTAAATAGGTCCAATGTATTTTTTCTAATAGTCAAATCAAGTGCAAATCAAATGGTCTAATTAAATATACCTAAAAAAATAAAGAAATGTAAAAAAGTATATTTGATTTCTTATAGCTTATAGAGATGAGTCTAACGATATTTGTTTTCTGTCTACCAGGCCTCGTTTTGAATTACTATAAATTTTAAGGGTAAACAACAATAAATAAAAACATATTGTAATTTTAGTATTAAATAACTACATATTAACATTAAAATGAGATAAATGGGAATAATATGATATGACTAATTCAAAGCTTTGTTTACATCAAACGATATGGGATGTAAAGTAACATAACGATATAAGGAGATTAATGTGAAAAATTTCAAGAAAATGGTAAATATTGTTTAAGAAAGTTGCATTCCAAAATACAAAGATGATCGAAAGTATAATACTCAATCATCAAATTGGTATGAATAAAAATTTCTTATAAACTAAAAAAATACGAAGATATCAAATATTAAAAACATTAAATGAATATTTAATTAGTTATGCTCATTAAGACAGCTGTAATGATGTTTTTCTATGGTTTGAATTGGTACAAAATAACCAAATAAAAAATGCCTAATTAAGAGTACATTATCATTTCAATATTAAATAATTTTGTAATAAGTTTAAATGACATAAATTCAAGCATTGGAATATAAAAAAGTCAAAACAATGTATTGGTCACATGAGTTAAGGAATAGAGTAACATAGCAATGTGACCAAATCAAGAGAAAACATTTAAAGAAATCAAGTAAAACTTGTAGGAAACATGTATTCCAAGATACTAAGAAGAATAAGTATAGTGTACTCAATCCTCATATTAGCTATTAAAAAAATTGTCTCATAAAAAATGTAAAAATTATATATGATAAAAAAATATTTAAAAAATGTAAAATTTAAGTTTTATTTAGATAGAGGCTTTTAAATGAGACAGCCAACATTTTTTTGTTTACATTGAACCTCGTTTGGAGTTTCTTGGAATAAAAAATAATTAGGAATATAAAAATAATGCATTATTTCAATAATAAGAAAATTTATAGTTTAGATAAAATAAGTAAAGTAAAATACTATAATATAACAAAATTAAGACACATAGAAGTCACATAAGAATAGGATTTTACTTTCATAAAGATATAAGAAAATTAAAAAAATTGTATAAAGAGAAGTTAAATTGAATGTTGCATTAGAACATTAAAAAAATAGATTAAATGCCATATCATTGATCATCACATATTTTACAAATCAAAATATCTAATAAAGTGTAGAATAAACATTGAAAATGTTAAAATATGAAAATGAATATTAAATTTGATAAAACATATTTCGATGACTCCCATAGTGTTTCTTTAGGCACTAGTAGCCCATATTTTGAATTGCAAAAAATTACCAAAATAATTGAGCATAAATACAAATCATTTGTTATTTTAATCATATGTAGATACAAAATGAGGTAAATATGACATAAATTGAAGCAATGTATTATAATTGAATAAAAGTGAGGGAAAGGTCACACAAGAAGGGATTTAGGGATACATAAAATAAATTAAATTAGAAATTTTGAAGCAATGATTAATATTGTATTTCAAGATTGTTTGATGGAGTGTAACATCTTTAATGGAAAAATCAAGTATGAATCAAAACATCACATAAAGGTTGCTAAAAACAAATAAAATGAAATATTTAAAAATATAAAAAAGAACATTTAGTTAGATAGAACTCATCAAAATAAGCTTAATGGCTTTTGTTTATTTTATGTCAAATGGCATTAGGAATTACTGTGATTCAACAAAGTAGAGAAGCATAAATAAAAATAATGTTATTTTAATTTTAAATAAATAAATAACAAAGCAAAAAATTTGATAAATTGAAGTAATGAAAAATAATTAAATTAAGGTAATGTAGAGGTCAAAAGTGAGATGATACAAAGTTACATAGAAATATAATCAAATCAAAAAAAAATTTGAAGAGATAAGGTAAATTATATGCAAAATTTAAATTCCAAGAGACTAAAAATACATTGCATAACTTTCTAGATTATGATTTTAGGTACAAAACAAAATGTCTCATATAATCATGATAAAGCTCATTTAGATGAGTATAATCATGCTGGTGTCATCTCAATCAGACGTATCTTGAAATTATTAGAAATTAAAAAATTACGTTAACATAAATAATAAAATCTCTGACCTTTATGTTAAGGTAAAATATATTAATATTGAAATGATATGAACTGAAGCAAAGTAGTAAAACCTATTCAATACAATGGAAAGTTTACATGATAGTAGATCTAGTGTCAAATAGTAAAATAAAAAAAATATTGGAAAAAGTTCAACAAATAACATAAACTTTAAGGGAAAGTTGTACCCAAAAATATTGAGCTGATCAAGCACAATATCTTATATCTAGAAGAAGAAGAATTAGAACAACAACAAGAAGAAGTGCAAGAAGAAGACGATTGAGACAAAGAGGAAGAAGAAGAAGCTTATGATAATGTAGAAGGAGAAGAAGAATAAGAAGAAGAAGAAGAAGAAGAAGAAGGAGTAGAAGAAGATAATGAAGAAGAAGAAGAGGGAGAAGAAGAAGATGATGAAGAGGAAGAAGAAGAAGATGATGAAGAAGAAGAATTAGAGAGGAAGAAGAAGAAGAAGAAGAAGAAGAAGAAGAGGAAGAAGAAGAAGAAGAATATCATGAAGAAGAAGAAGAAGATGAAGAATAAGAAGAGTAAGAAGAAGAAGATGATGATGATGATGACAATGCTAAAGAAGATGAAAAAGAAGAAGTGGAAGAAGAGAAAGAAAAGGAAGAAGAGAAAGAAAAGGAAGAAGAAGAAGTAGATGTAGAAGAAAAAGAGAAAGAAGAACAAAAAGACGAAGAAGTGGAAGAAGGAGAAGTAAAAGATGTTGAAGAAGAAGATGGAGAAGAAGATGAAGATGAAGAGGATGAAGAAGAAGAGCATGAACAAGTAGAAGAATGAGAAGGAGAAAAAGATGAAGATGTAGAAGTAGAAGAAGTAGAGGAAGAAGAAGATGAAAAAGAATAACAAGAAGAGGAAGATGGAGAAGAAGAAGAAGAAATATAAGAAGAAGAAAAAGAAGAAGAAGAAGAAGAAGATGAAGAAGAAGAAGAAGAATAATAAGAAGAAGATGGAGAAGACAAAGAAGAAGTAGAAGAAGAGAAAGAAGTAGAACAAGAAGAAGAAGAAAAGAATGAAGAAGAAGAAGAGGAAGATGATGAACAAGAGGAAGAAGGAGAAGAAGATGAAGAAGAAAAAGAAGAGGATGAACAAAAAGAAGAAGATGAAGAAGAGAAGAAGAAGAAGAAGAAGAAGTAGAAGAAGAAGAAGAAAAAGAAGAAGAGTAAGAAGAGGTGAAAGAAGAAGAACTAGAAGAAGTACATGAAGAAGAGGAAGACTGAGAAGACGAAGAAGGGGAAGAAGAAGAAGAAGAAGAGGTGGACGAAGAACAAGACGATAAGGAAGAAGAAGAATGAGAAGTAGATGAAGGAGAAAGCGAAGAAGAAGAAGTATAAGAAGAAGAAGAAGAAGAAGAAGAAGAAAAAGAAGGAGAAGGAGAAGGAGAAGAAGAAAGTGAAGAAGGAGAAGATGTAGAAGAAGTAGTAGTAGTTATAGAAGAAAAATAAGAAGAAGAAGAAGAGAAGAGGAAGAAAAGAAGTAGAAGGAGTAGAAGAATAAGATGTAGAAGAAGAAGAAGAAGAGGAAGAAGAAGAAAAAGAAAAACTAGAACAAGAAGAAGTAGATTAAGAAGAAGAAAAAGACGAAGAAGAAGAAGAAGAAGAAGAAGTTAGCAAAAGAAGAAGAATAAGAAGAAGAAGAGAAGAGGAATAAGAAGAAGAAGAAAATGATGTTGATGAAGAAGAAGAAGAGGAAGAAGAAGAAGAAAAAGAAGAAGACGTAGAACAAGAAGAAGAAGAAGAAGGAGAAGAAGAAGAAGAGGAAGAAGAAGTAGAAGTAAAAGAAGAAGTAGAAAAAGATGTAGAAGAAGAAGAAGAAGAAGAGAAAGAAGTGGAAGAAGAAAAATCAGAAGAAGAAGAAGAAGAGAGAGAAGTTGAAGATGAACAGGAAGAGGAAGAAGGAGTTGGAGAAGAAGAAGATATAGAGGAATAAGATGAACAAGAAGAAGAAAGAGAAGAAGAAAAAGAAGAAGAACAAGAAGAAGAAGATGAAGAAGAAGTAGAAGAAGAAAAACAAGAAGAAAAGAGGAATAAGAAGAAGAGTAAGAAGAAGAAGAAGAGAAAGAATTGGAAGATGAAGAAGAAGAGGAAAAAGGAGTAGGAGAAGAAGAAAAAGAAGTAGAAGAAGAAGAAGAAGAAGGAGAAGAAAAAGAAGAAGAAGAAGACGAAGAAGAAGAAGAGGAAGAAGTTGAAGAAGGTGAAGAAGGAGGAGGAGAAGAAGAAGAAGTAGTAGAAGTAGAAGTAGAGGAAGAAGAAGAAAAAGAAGAAGAAGAAGAAGTAGTAGAAAAAGAAGAAGACGAAGAAGATTAAGAGGTAGAAGAAATAGAAGAGGAAGAAGAAGAGGAAGAAGACAAAGAAGAAGAAGAAGAAGAAGAAGAAGAAGTAGATGAAAAGAAAGAAGATGATGTAGATTTACTAGAGAAGAAGAAGAAGAAGATGATGAAGAAGAAGAAAAAGAAACAGAAGAAGAAGGAAGGAGAAGAAGAAGAAGAAGAAGAAGGCGAAGAAGCAGAAGAAGAAGAAGAAGAAGAAGAAGAAGAAGAAGAAAAAGAAGAAAAAGAGGAGAAAGAACAAGCAAAAGAAAGGCAGAAAAAGAAGAAGAAGATAAAGAAGAAG
>JAIUJO010001000.1:247500-255000 GCA_023846275.1 Vanilla planifolia
AAGAAGAAAAAAAAGGAGAAGGAGTAGATGATGAAAAAAAAGAAGAAGAAAAGGAAGATAAAGAAGAAGAAGAAGAAGAAGAAGAAGAAGAAGGACCAGAAGAAGAAAGAGATGAAGAAGATTCAGAAGAAGAAGAAGAGGAAGAGGACAAAAAAGAAGAGGATGAAGAAGTAGAAAAATGAGTAGTATAAGAAGATGAAGACAAAGAAGAAGAAGAAGAAGAAGAAGAAGTACCAGTAGAAAAAGACGAATAAGAAGAGGAAGAGCAAGAAGAAGAAGATGATGTTGATGATGATGAAGAATAAGAAGAACAAGAAGAAGAAGTAGAAGAAATAGAAGAAAAAGAAGAAGAAGTAAAAGAAGAAGAACAAGGAGAAGGAGAATAAGAATAAGAAGAACAAGAAGATGAAGGAGAGGAAGAAAAAGAAGAAGAAGAAGAAGAAGAAAAGGAAGTAAAAGAAGATGAAGATGATGAAGAAGAGGAAGATGGACAAGAAGAAGGAGAAGAAGAAGATGAAGAAGAAAACGAAGAAGAAGAAGATGATGATGATGAAGAGGTAGAAGTTGAAGAAGAAGAGGAAGAAGAAGAACAA
This sequence comes from Vanilla planifolia, assembly GCA_023846275.1. Lineage (NCBI taxonomy): Eukaryota > Viridiplantae > Streptophyta > Magnoliopsida > Asparagales > Orchidaceae > Vanilla > Vanilla planifolia. The sequence continues at coordinate 248,094 of JAIUJO010001000.1, forward strand.
GGAGAAGAAGATGACGATGTAGAAGAAGAAGAAGAAGAAGAAGAAGAAGAAGAAAAAGAAGAAGAAGAAGAACAAGAAGAAGAAGAAGAACAAGAAGGAGAAGAAGAAGAATAAGAACAAGAAGAGGAAGAAGATCAAGAAGTCGATGAAGAGGAGGAACAGGTAGAATAAGAAAGAGAAGAAGAAGATGATGATGATGACGATAAAGAAGTATAAGAAGGAGGAGGAGGAGGAGGAGGAGGAGGAGGAGGAGGAGGAGGAGGAGAAGGAGAAGAAGAACTAGAAGAAAGAAGAGGTTGAGAAGAAGATAAAGAAGAAGAAGAAGATGATGATGATGATTATGAATAAGAAGAAGTAGAAGAAAAGGAATTGGAAGAGGAAGAAGAAGAAGATGATGATGATGATGATGAAGAAGAAGAAGAAGGAGAATAAGAAATTAGGGAAGAAGAAGAAGAAAAAGATCAAGAAGAAGAAGAGGAAGAAGTATAAGAGTTAGAAGAGGAAGAAGAAGAGAAAGTAGGATGAGAAGGAGAAGAAGATGATGAAGAAGTTAAAAAAGAAGATGAAGAGCAAGAAGAAGGAGGGCAAGATGACGATGATGAAGAGCAAGAAAAAATAGAAGAATAAGTGGATGAAGAAGAAGAAGAAGAAGAGGGAGAAGAAGAAGAAGGAGAAGGAGAAGAAGAAGATGAAGGAGGAGGAGGAGGAGGAGGAGGAGAAGAAGAAGAAGAAGAAGAAGATGAGGAAGAAGAAGAAGAAGAAGAAGAGAAAGAACAAGAACAACAAGAAAAGGAAGAAGAAGAAGAAGAAAAAGAAGGCGTAGTTGAAGAAGAAAAGGAAGAAGATGACAAAGAAGAAGAAGAAAAAGAAGAAGAAGAAGAAGTTGAAGACGAGGAAGAAGAAGAAGATGAGGAAGAAGAGGAAGAAGAGAAAGAAGAAGAAGAAGAAGAAGAACAAGAAGTAAATGAGGAAATGGAAGAAAAAGAAGAAGAATAAGGAAAAGAAGAAGATGAAGAGGATGAAGAAAAAGATGAAAAAGAATAAGAAGAATGAAAAGTAGTGGAAGAAGAAGACAAAGAAGTAGAAGAAGAAGAACAACAACAACAAGAACAACAAGTAGAAGAAGAAGAAGAGGAAGAAGTAGAAGAAGAAGAAGAAGAAGAAGAGAAGAAAGAAGAAGAAAGAAGAAAAAGAATAAGAAGAACCAGAAGAAGAAGAAGAAGAAGAAGAAGAAGAAGAAGCAAAAGAAGAAGAAGAAAAAGAAGAAGAAGAAGAAGAAGAGGAAGAAGTAGAAGATGAAAATGATGAAGAAGAAAAAGTATTGGAAAAAGAAGAAGAAGAAGAAGCAAAAGAAGAGGAGAAGGAAGATGAAGAAGTAGAACAAGAAAATGAAGAAGAAGAGTAAAGAGTAGAAGAAGAAGAAGAATAAGAAGAAGTAGAACAAAAAGAAGTAGAAAAAGAAGAAGAATAAGAAGAAGAAGAGGAAAAAGAAGGGGAGGAAGAAGGAGAAGAAGGAGAAGAAGAAGGAGGAGAAGAAGAAGAAAAGTGCAAGTAGAAGAAGAAGAAGAAAAAGAGCAAGAAGAAGAAGAGGAAGAAGAAGATGAAGAAGTAAAAGAAGTAAAAGAAGTAGAAAAAAATCAAGACAGAGAAGTGGAAGAAGAAGAAAAAGATGAAGAATACAAAGAAAAAGAATAAGAAGAAGAAGAGGAAGAAGAAGAAGGAGAAGGAGAAGAAAAAGAAAGAAGATCAAGAAAATTAAGTAGTAATAGTGGTAGAAGAAGAAATAAAAAAGAAGAAGATGAAAAAGAAGAAGAAGATGGTGAAGAAGAAGAAGAAAAAGAAGAGGACGAAATAGAGGAGGATGAAGAAGTAGAAGAATGAGAAGAAGAAGAAGAAGTTGAAGAAGAAGAATAACAAGAAAAAGACAAAGAAGAAGAAGAGGAAGAAGAAGTGGAAAAAGAAGAAGAAGAAAAAAAAGAACAAGAAGAACAAGAAGAAAAAGAAGAAGAAGAGAAAGAAGAATAACATGAATAAGAAGCACAAGAAGAAGAAGAAGGCAGAGAAGTAGAAGAAAGACAAGAAGAAGAAGAAAAAGTGGACGAAGAAGAAGAGGAAGAAGTAGAAGATGGGCAAGAAGTAGAAGATGGAAAAGAAGAAGAAGAAGAAAACGATGAAGAAGAAGAATAAGGGGAAGAGGAAGAAGAAGGTGAAGAAGAAGAGGAAGAAGAAGAAGAATAAGAAGAAGAAGAAGATGATGAAGAAAAACATTAGGAAGATGAAAAAGAAGAAGAAGAAGAAGAAGAAGATTAAGAAGAAGTAGAAGAGGAAGAAGTGGAAGAAGAGGGAGAAGAGGAAGAAGAAGAAGAAGAAGAAGAAGAAGAAGGAGAAGAAGAAGAAGAAGGACGAGAAGAAGGAGAAGAAGAAGATGAAGAAGGAGCAAAAGCAGAAGAAGAAGAAGAAGACGAAGAAGAAGATGAAGAAGAAGAAGAACAAGGAGAAGAAGAAGAAGAAGAAAAAGAAGAAGAAGAAGAAGAAGAGGTAGAAGAAGAAATTGAAGGAAAAGACGAAGAAAATTAGAAAAAGAATAGGAAGAGGAAGAGGAAGAGGTAGAAGAGGAAGAATAAGAAGAAGAAGAAGAAGAAGAAGAAGAAGGAGAAGAAAAGGAAGAGAAAAGAAAAGAAGAAGAAGAAGAAGGAGAAGACAAAGACGGAGAAGAAGAAGAAGAAGATGAAGAAGACTAGGATGAAAAAGAAGAGGATGGATAAGTAGAAGAATGAGAAGTAGAAGAAGCAGAAGATGATGATGAAGAAGAAATAGAAGAAGAAGAAAAAGAAAAAAAATTGGTAAGTAGAGAATGAAGAAGTAGAGGAAGCTGAAGAAGAAGAAGAAGACAAATGAGAAGATGAAAAAAAAGACAAAGAAGAAGAAGAAGAAGTAAAAGAAAAAGAAGAAAAAGGAGAAGAAAGATACGAAGAAGATGAAGAAGATGAGGAAGAAGAAGAAGAAGATGATGATGATGATGATGAAGAAGAACAAGAAGAAGAAAAAGAAGAAGAGGAAGAAAAAGAAGAAGTAGAAGAGGGAGATGAAGAAGAAGAAGAAAACAAAGAAAAAGAAGAAGAGAAAGAAGAAGAAATGGAAGAAGATGAAGAAGAAGAGGAAGAGGAAGAAGAAGAAGTAGAACAAGAAAAAGCAAAGAGGAGGAAGAAAAAGAAGAAGGGGAGAAGAAGAGGAGTAAAAACTAAATGAAGAAGAAGAAGTAGACGAAACAGAAAAAGAAGAAGTAGAAGATGATGATGATGATGATGATGAAAAGCAGTAGAAGAAGAAGAAGAAGAAGAAGAAGAAGAATAAGATGAAGAAGAAGAATAAGATGAAGAAGAAAATGAACAAGAAGAAGAAGAAAAAGAAGAAGAAGGAGTAGAAGAAGAAGAAGGAGAAGAAGAAGAAGAATTAGATGGTGAAGAAGAGGAAGAAGAAGGAGGAAAATTACAAAAAGAAGAAGAGAACAAGAAGAAGAGGAAAAAGGAGTAGAAAACGACGAAGAACAAGGAGAAGAAGTAGAAGAAGATGATCAAGAAGAAGAAGAAAAAGGGGGAAGAAGAAGAAGAAGAAGAAGAAGAAGGAGAAAAAGAAGGAGAAGAAGAAGTAGGAGATGAAGTAGAAGAAGATGATTAAGAAGAAGAAGAAGGAGGAGGAGAAGAAGAAGAAGAACTAGAATAAGAATAAGAAGATGAAGAAGAAGAAGAAGAAAAGAAGAAGTTGATGTAGAAGAAGAGGGAGAAGTAGTAGAAGCAGAAGAAGAGAAGAAGGAAGAAGGGGAAGAAGAGGAAGAAGAGGAAGAAGAAGAAGAAGAAGAAGAAGAGGAAGAGGAAGAAGTATAAGAATAAGAAAAACATGAAGTAGAGGAAGAAGAAGAAGAAGAAGAGGAAGAAGAAGACGAAGAAGAAGAAGAAGAAAAACAAGAAAAAGAATAAGGAGAAGAAGTATAAGATGTAGAAGAAAAAGAAGAAGAAGAAGAAGAACAAGAAGGAGAAGAAGAAGGAGGAGAAGAAGTTGGAGAAGAAGAAGAAGAAGAAGAGGATAAAGAAGTTGTAGAGGGAGTAGAAGAAGTAGAAGACGATGAGGATGTAAAAGAAGATGAAAAAGAAAAAGAAAAAGAAGAAAAAAAAGAAGAAGAAGAAGAATTAGAAAAAGAAGTAGAACAAGAAGAAGAAGAATAAGAAGAGAAAGAAGAAGAAGAAGAAGAAAAATTAGAAGGAGGAGGAGTAGGAGGAGGAGGAAGAGAAGAAGAAGGAGAAGAGCTAGTAGTAGAAGAATATGAAAAGGTAGAAGAAGAAGGTGAAGAAGTAGAAGAAGAAGAAGAAGAAGAAAAAGAAGAAGAAGAAGAAGAAGAAGTAGAAGAAATGGAAGAAGAACAAGAAGAAGATGAAGAAGAAGTAGTAGTTGATCATGAAGAGGAATAGGAATAGGAAGTAGAAGAAGAAGAAGAAAAAGAAGAAGAAGAAGAAGAAAAAGAAGTACAAGAAGAAGAAGAAGAAGAAGACGAGAATGAAGAAGAAGATGAAGAAGACTAAAAAGAAGATGAAGAAGAAGAACAAGAAGAAGAAGAAGATGGAGAAGAAGAAGAAAGAGAAGAAGAAGAAGAAAGTGAAGAAGAAGAAGAACAAGAAGCTGACAAAGAAGAAAATGTTGAAGAACAAGAAAACAATAAGTAGAAGATCAAGAGGAAGAATATGAAGTAGAGGAAGAAGAAGAAGTAGTAGTAGTAGAAGAACTAGAAGAAGAAGTAGTAGAAGAAGAAGATGATGATGAAGTAGAAAAAGAAGAAGAAAAAGTAGAAGAAGAAGAAGAAGAAGAAAAAGATGAAGAAAACAGAGAAAAAGAAGAAGAAGAAGAGGAAGAGGAAGAACAGGAAGAAAAAAAAGAAAAAAACATAGAATAAGAAGATGAAGAAGAAGGGGAAGAAGAAGAAGAAGGAGAAGAAAAAAAGTAGAAGAAGAAAAAGAAGCAAAAGAAGAAGAAGAAGACGATGAAGGAGAAAAGAAAAAGTGAAGGAAGGAGAAGAAGAAGAAGAACAAGCAGAAGAAGACGAAGAAGAAAAGGAAGAAGAAGAAAAATTAGTAGAGGAACTAGAGGAAGAAGAGTATGAAGAAGAACAAGTACAAAAAATAGAAGAATAAGAAGTAGAAGAAGAAGCAGCAGAAGAAGAAGATGAAGAAAATGAAGAAGTAGAAGAAGAAGAAGAAGAAGATGAAGAAGGAGAAGAAGAACTAGAAGAAGAAGTGGGCGAACAAGAAAAGGATGAAGAAGAAGGTGAATGAGAAGGAAGAGAAGATGAATACAAAGAGCCAGATGAAGAACAAGAACAAGAACATTAATAGGAACAAGAAGAAGAATAAGAAGAAGAAGAAGATGGAAATGAAGTAGAAGAAGAAGAATAAGCAGAAGAAGAAGTAGAAGAAGAAGAAGAAGAAGAAAATGAGGAAGAAGTAGAAGAAGAAGAAGAAAAAGAAGAAGAGAAAGAAGAAGAAGAAGAACAAGTAGAAGAAGAAGAAGAAGGAGAAGAGAAAGATGTAGAAGAAAATGAAGTAGGAGAAGAAGAAGTAGGAGAAGAAGAAGAAGAAGAAGAAGTGGAGGAGGAGGAAGAAGAAGAAGAAGAAGAAGAAGAAGATGAAGAAATATATCAAAAAGAAGAAGAAGAAGGAAAAGAAAAATAAGAAAATGAGTAACAATAAGAATAAGAATAAGAATAAGAAGAAGAAGAAGAAGGAGGTGAAGAAAAAGTAGAAGAAGATGAAGAAGTTCAAAAACAAGAAGAAAAGGAAGAACAAGAAGGAGAGGAAGAAGAATAAGAAGAAAAAGAACAACAAGAAGAAGAAAAATAGAAACAAAAAGTTGGAGAAGAAGAAGATGGAGAAGAAGAAGAAGAAGAAGAAGAGGATGAAGAAATAGAATAATGAGAAGGAGAAGAAGAGGAAGAGGAAGACGAAGAAGCAGAATAAGTGGAAGAAGAAAGAAGAAGAAAAAGAAGAACAAGAACAAGACGAAAGAGAAGAAGAAGAAGAAGAAGAAATAGGAGCAGAAGAAGAAGAAGAAGAAGACGAATAAGTAAAAGAAGAAGAAGAAGAAGAAGAAGAAGTATAAGAAGAAGAAGAAGTATAAGAAGAAGAAGAAGAAGAGGAAAGGGAAGAAGAAGATGATGATGAAGAAGAAGATGATGAAGAAGTAGAAAAGGAAGAAGAAGATAACAAAGAAGAAGAAGAAAGAGAAAATGAAGAAGGAGAAGAGGATGAAGAAGATGTAGAAGAAGATGAAAAAGAAGAAGTAGAAGAAGAAGAAGTACAAGGAGAAGTAGAAGAAGAAGATGAGGAGGAAGAAGAATAAGAAGTGGAGGTTCAAGAAGAAGAAAAGGACAGATAAGAAAAAGAAAGAGAAGAAGAAAAAGAAGTGCACGTAGAAGACGAGGATTAGAAGAAGACGGAGAATAAGAAGGAGAAGGTGAAGGCGAAGAAGAAGAAGAAAAAGTAGGAGAAGAAGAAGAATATGATGATGATGTTCAAGTAGAAGAAGATGAAAAATAAAAAAAAAAGAAGAGGAGGAGGAAGAAGAAGAAGAAGAAGAAGAAGAAGAAAAAGAAGTAGAAGAATAATAAGAAGAAGAAGAACAAGAAGAAGAAAAATAGGAATAAAAAATTGGAGAAGAAGAAGAAGAAGAAGAGGACAAACAAGAAGAGGATGACGAAGTAGAATAACGAGAAGGAGAAGAACAGGAAGTACAAGACAAAGAAGCGGAATAAGAGGAAGAAGAAGAAGATGAAAAAGAAGAACAAGAATAGGAAGAAAGAGAAGAAGAAGAAGAAGAAGAAATAGAAAAGGAAGAAGAAGAAAAAGAAGTAGAAGAAGTA
>JAIUJO010000801.1:0-40000 GCA_023846275.1 Vanilla planifolia
AAGGGTATGTGTGTCTATATGGGTATGTCTGCATGTGTATGTGTATGAGTGCATGAGCACAAGTGTATATGTCTACGTGTGTGTGAGTGTGTATTTATGAGTTTGTGTGTGTGTTCATTCGTCTACAGGTGTGCATTAATGCATGTGTTGGTGCATGTTTTTGTATGCATGTGTTTGTGTATATATTTGTGTGCATAGATGTGTATGTACGTGTGCATTCATGTGAATATGTGTATGCATATGTGTTTGTGCATGAATGTGCACGTGTGTGTGTGCCTATGTGTTCAAGCGAGTGCGGTGTGCATGGGTACATGTGTGAGTACCTGTGCATGTGGGTGCATATATGTATATGTGTGTGTGTGTGCACCTGTGTTTGTTGGTGTGCATGTGCTCCTATGTGTGTGTGTACATGTGCATGTGTGTGCTTGTGTGTGTGAGCATGTGTAGGCATATGTGTGTGCATGTGCTTATGCATGTGTGCAAGAGTGTGCCTTTATGTGGGTGTGTTTATGTGTATATGTGCATGTGTGTGCATGTGTGTGTGCACATATGTATGCATGTGAATGTGTGTGTACTTGCGTGTGTGCCTGTATGTGCATGTTTGTGTGCATGTGTTTGTGCATGCATTTTTGCATGCTCGTGTGAGTATGTTTGTGTGTGCAGGAGTATGTGTGTCTATATTATGTATGTATGCATCTGTATGTGTATGTGTATGAGTGCATGAGCACAAGTGTATATGTCTGTGTGTGAGTGTGTATTTGTGAGTTTGTGTGAATGTTCATTCGTCTACATGTGTGTGTTGATGCATGTGTTGGTGCATGTTTTTGTATGCATGTGTTTGTATGTATATTTGTATGCATAAAAGTGTGCGTGTACGTGTGCATGCATGTGAATATGTGTATGCATATGTTTTTGTGCATGTGTGTGTGTGTGTGCCTGTATGTGCAAGCGAGTGTGTGTAGGTGTGCATGTGTGAGTGCCTGTTCATGTGGGTGCATATGTGTATCTGTGTGTGTGTGTGTGCACCAGTGTTTGTTGGTGTGCATGTCCTCCTATGTGTGTGCATGTATACATGTGCATGTGTGTGTGAGCATGTGTGGGCATATGTGTGTGCATGTGCTTATGCATGTGTGCAATAGTGTGCTTTTGTGTGGGTATGTTTATGTGTATATGTGCATGTGTGTGCATGTGTGTGTGCATATGTATGCATGTGAATGCATGTGTTGATGTGTGCATATGTGTATGTGCATGTTTGTGTGCATGTGTTTGTGAGTGCATTTTTGCATGTTAGTGTGAGTATGTTTGTGTCTGTAAGAGTATGTGTCTATATTGGTATGTATGCATGCGTCTGCATGTGTATGTGTATGAGTGCATAAGCACAAGTGCATATGTCTATGTGTGTGTGAGTGTGTATTTGTGAGTTTGTGTGTGTGTTCATTTGTCTACATGTGTGTGTTGATGCATGTGTTGGTGCATGTTTTTGTATGCAGGTGTTTGTGTATATATTTGTATGCATAAAAGTGTGTATGTAAACATGCATGCATGTTAATATGTGTATGCATATGTGTTTGTGCATGAGTGTGCATGTGTCTATGTGCCAGTGTGTGCAAGCAAGTGTGTGTAGGTGTGCATGTGCACATGTGTGAGTGCTTGTGCATGTGGGTGCATATGTGTATACATGTGTGTGTGCACCTATGTTTGCTAGTGTGCATGTGCTCCTATGTGTGTGCATGTGTACATGTGCATGTGTGTGCATGTGAAATTGTGTGCATATATAAGTGCATGTGTATATTTGGCTATGCGTGTGCAAGTTTGTGTGTGTATGTGTGTTTGTGCATATGTGTGTGCATGCAAGCATGCGTGCAAGTGTGAGCATGTGTATTGTGCATGAGTATATGCGTATGTCCGAGCATGGGTTTGCCTTTATATGTATGTATGTGTGTTTATGTGTATGTGCATATTTCTATGTGTATGAGTAGGGGTGTTTTTTTCTTGTGTGCATGTTCATGTGCATGCATGTGTTTGTGAGTGTGTGTACATTCATGTCTGTGCATGTGTGTTCGTCCTAGTGCACATGGGTGTGCATGTTTGTGTGAGTGTGTGTGTTTAAAATTATATTTGTGTGTGTGTTTATGCGTGTATGCTTGTGCATGTTTTTTTCTTATTTTTTGTGTTGATGTGAGTTAGTCTTTATTTTTGTGTGTGTGCTTATGTGGTTGCATGTGTAGGCATGTGTGTGTACATGAGCAAGCATGCATGTTTGTAGATGTGCATGTGTATGTGTGCATGTGTTCATGCACAAATGTGGGTGTGCATGTGCACGTGTACATGTCTGTGAGTTTCTATATTTGTTCTTGTGTGTGCCTATTGTGTGTGAGTGCATACTTATGCATGTTTACTTGTGGAGGTGCATGTGCTTATGCATTTGTGCTTGTGTAAGTATGTGTGTGTGCGAGTGCAAGAATTTTTGAATACATGTGTGACGTTTGTGTGTGCATTGGTGCATGTAGGTGTGTGTGTATGCTTGCATGGACATATGTGCATGTAGGTGTATGTATGCATGCATATGATCTTGTATAAGTGTACTTTATGCAAGTGTATGTGTGTTTACATATGTGCATGTTATTGTGTGTATATGCATATGTGTGTGTGCATGTATATACACATGTGATTGTGTGCATGCCTGTGAATGTTTGTGATTATGCATGCATGAGTATAAGTGTTCAGGCATGACTAGACACGTTTGTATGTGTCTGTGGTTGTGCATGTGTTGCCATGTGCATGTGCATGTGAATTTTCATGTGTGTGTGTGTTTATGTTTATGTTCATGCTTGTGTTTTTATATGTGCATGCATGTGTGTGTGCATATGTGCATGTGTGTGGTTTGTGAGGGTAGGTGTGTGTGTGTGTGTGATCATGTGTGTGCATCTGAGCATGTGTGTGTGTGGTCCATCCATGAGTGTGTCTATATGTGCATTTGCATGCATGTGTTTCGACATGAGTGTGGGTGTGTGCATGTGTTTGCTTATGTATGTGTTTATGTGTGTGCACGTGCTTATAAGTGTGTGTGTGCCGATGAGCATGTGTGCATGTGCAAGCAAATAAATGTCTGTGTGTGTGTGTGCTTGTTTGTGTGTGCATACATGTCTATCTATGTATGCTTGCATGTGTGTGTGCGTGTGTATGTGTATGCATGTTTTTTTATGTTGTGCATTTATATGTGTGCATGTGTGTGGAGATTGGTATGTGTATGTATGTGCATGCTTATGCATGTATGTATGCATGTGTGTGTGCATGTATTTGTGCTTGTGTGTGTATTTGGTTTGTGTGCCTGTACATGTGCATATGTGTGCATGATGGTGTTACATGCATTGGTGCACATCTATGTGTCTTTATGAATATGCCCTTGAGTGTATGTACATGAGTGTGCCTCTATCTACATGCATATGAATATGTGTGTGTGTGTGTGTGCTTATGTGTGGGTTTGTGTGTGTGTACATGTGCATGCATATGCACAGGTATGTGTGTCGGTTCATACGTGAACTTGTGTGCATGTGTTCATGCATATGTGTGGGTGTTTAATTGTATATGTGAGTGATTTCATATTTATGTGTGTGTGTGCATTTGTGCATTCATATTTGTGTGTACATGTGTGCGTGTACATGTTGGTGATTGTGTGTGAGTGTGCATGTGTGTTTGTATTTGTGCATCTATGTGAGCATGAGTTTGCATGTTTATGTGCATATGTGCATACTAGTGCATGTGTTTGTGTGCTATGCATATGTGTCTGTGTGTGTGCATGCATGTATGTATGTATGTCTTTGTGTGTGGTTATGCATGTGTGTGTATGTGTGTGCATGTGTGTGCATGTGTGTGCATGAGTTTATGTTCATATAAGTGCGTGTGTGTGTCTGTGCTTGTGCTTATGTGTGTGTGTTTGCATTCATGTCTTTATGTGCATGTGAAAGTATGTGTTTATGTGTGCCGCATGTTTGTGTGTGAGAGTGTGTGTGCAATTGTGCTTGCATGCATGCATCCATGTGTTTGTGTTTGTGTTTGTTTTTATGCATGTGTGATGCACTTTTGTGGTCTTTCGTGTATGTGTGCTGACTTGCATGTGTGTGTGTGTGTGCATAGGCAAGTGAGTGTGCATGTGTGTGATTTTGTATGAGTGTGTATGGGTCGATGTGAGTATTCATATGTGTGTATATGTCTGTGTGTACATGCATGTGATTGTGCTTGTGTGCGTACATTTGTAAGGGTGTGCATATGCATGTGTTTGTGTGTGTTTGCATATGTGTTTATCTATGTATATGTGTGTTTGTCTGTGTGCACATATGAGTGTGCTAGTGCAAGTGCATGTGTCTAGGTGTTTGTGTGACTATACATAAGTGCCTACGTTTGTACAAGTGTGTATGTGTGTGTGGACAAGTGTGTGTTCGCGTGTATGTGCGTGTGGGTTTATGTGCATGTGAATGTGTGTGTGTGCATGCAAGTGTAGAGGTGTGTGCATGCATGTGTAAAGGTGTGTGCATATATGGGTTCGTGTGTGTTCTTGTGCAAGTGTTTGTGTGCATTTGCTTGTGTATTTATGTTTGTGCATGTGTGCATGCATAATTTCATGTTTGTGTGTGTGCATGCATGCATGTGTGTGTGTGGGTGCCTGTGTGTGTTCATGTTTATGTGCACAAGTGTGTATGTACATATGTGTGATTGTATGTGTGTGTATGTGTTTGCATGTGTGTTCATGTTCGTGCATGTGTTTGCATGTTTATATACATATGTGCATACAAGTGCATGTGTCTGTGTGGTATGCATATGTGTCTATGTGTGTGCATGCATGTATGTATGTATGTGTTTGTGTGTGCGTGTATACTTATGCATGTGTTTGTCTGTGTGTGCATGAGTTTGTGTTCATGTGGGTGCATGTGTTTGTCTATGCTTGTGCTTGTGAGTGTGTGTTTGCATTCATGTCTTTGTATGCATGTGCATGTGTGTGTCTATCTTTGTACATGCACACGTGTGTGATTGTGTGTGAGTGTGTGTATGCATGTTCATGTGAGTGTTATTGTTTATGCCTATGTGTGGTTGTCTGTGTGTGTTTCTATACACACATGTGTTTGTGTGTGCGTAGGCATGTGAGGGTGCATGTGTGTGATTTTGTATGAGCGTGTGTGGGTAGGTGTGTGTGTGTATATATGTATGTGTGTGTACATGCTTGTGATTGTCCATATGTTTGTACATTTGTGCATATTCTTGTGTTTGTGCATGTTTGCATGTGTGTGTGCATATGTATACATGTATTTATCTATGTATGTTTGTATTTTGTGTGTACACATATGAGTGTGCTGGTGCAAGCGCTTGTGTGACTGTGCATAAGTGTCTACATGTGCACAAGTGTATGGATGTGTGTGTGTGTGTGCATGGGCAAGTGTGTGTATGTGTGTGTTCATTTATGTGTGTGTGAGTTTATGTGCATATGAATGTGTGTGTGTGTTCATGCTTATGTAAAGGTGCATGCATGCATGTGTAAAGGTGTGTGCAATATGGGTTTGTATGTGTGCTTGTGCATGTGTCATTGTACAAGTGTTTGTGTGCATTTGCATGTGTTTTTATGTTTGTTCATGTGTGTGGGTGTTTGTTTTCGTGTTTGCATGATTTCATGTTTGTGTGTGTCCATGCAAGGATGTGTGTTCATGTTTGTGTGTACATGTGTGTGATTGTGTGTAGGTGCATGTGTTTGCTTGTGTGTTCATGTTTGTTCATCAATGTGCACATCTGTTTGTATGTGCATGTGCGTGTGTACTAGCGCATGTGTGTGTGGTATGGATATGTATATGCGTGTGTGCATGCATGTATGTATGCATGTGTTTGTGTGTGTGTGTGTGCTTATGCATGTGTGTGTATATGTGTGTATGTGTGCACATGAGTTTGTGTTCATGTGAGTCCATGTATGTGTCTGTGGTTGTGCATGTGTGTTTGCATTCATGTCTTTATATGCATGTGCATGTGTGTGTCTATGCGTGTACATGCACACATGTGTGCTTGTATGTGAGCGTGTGTGTTTGTGTTTATGCATGTGTGTCGCACGTGTGTGGTTCTCTATGTGTGTGTTCCTATATGCATGTGTGTTTTTGTGTGGGCATGTGAGTGTGCATGTGTGAGTATTCACATGTGTGTGTGTACATTTGTGTATGTGCTTGTGTATGTGCATGTGTATCTAGTGTATCTATGTCCGTGCATATTTATGTGTGTGTACATATGAGTTTTCTAGTGCAAGTGCATGTGTGTGTGTGTGTGTGTTTGTATGACTGTGCATAAGTGTCAATGTGTGGACAAGTGCATGTGTGTGTGTGTATGTGAATGGGCAAGTGGGTGTATGTGTGTGTGAGTTTATATGCATGTGAGTATGTGTGTGGGTGTGTGCATGCATGTGTAAAAGTGTGTGCAAGCATGTGTAAAGGTGTGTGCATATATGGATTCGGGTGTGTGTGCGTGTGCTTGTGCATGTGTCATTGTGCAAGTGTTTGCATGTATTTGCATGTGTATTTATGTTCATGCACACAAGTGTGAATGTGTGCATTAGTGTGTATGCGCATGCTTATGTGTGTGTGTATGTGTATGTTCTTCTGTTAATTTTATCATGTGTGTGTATGTGTGTGTTTGTGTGTGTGTGTGTACAAGTGTGCAAGCGTGTGTGTGCATATATGTGTGTGTGTGTGTGTGCATGCTCAAATGAGGATATGTGTATGTGTCAGTGCATGCGTGTGTTGGTGAGCTTATGTGGGTGCATATGTGTGTGTCTACATCTATATGCATGCATGGGGGCGTATGTTTGTGTGTGTGCTTGTGTGTGTGGGTGTGTGCACGTGTCTTTGTACTTGTGTGTATGTGTGTGTATTCATGTACGTGTGTGTGCAAGTGTCTATGTGCATGCGTGTGTATGCTTGATTGTTTATGTACATGTGTGTGTTCACCTCTATGCACATGTGCATGTGCGTATGTGTATGCCTACATGTGTCTTTGCATTTGTGCTTATGTGTGTGTGTGTGTGCATCCACACGTGTGTGTGTATATGTTTGCATACATGAACATGTGTCTATTTATTCATTTGTGCATGTGTGTGAGTGTGTGGATATCTATGTTCATGTCTGCATGTGTGTGTGCATTTATTTGGGTGCTTGTGATTTTATGTGTGTATATGTGTACGTTTACATGTTTGCATATGTGCATATTTGCCTGTGTGTGGGTTTGTGTTTCTATGCATGTGCAAGCATGAGTGTGCTTTTTCATGCACGTGTCTGGGAGTGTATGGAGGTGTGCATGTGTGTTTGCATGTCTGTGCTTTTGCACAGATGCACTTGTATGTGTGTTCATGCATGTGTGTGGGTGATATTTGTGTATGTGGGTGATTTCATATTTGTGTTTATGTGCACTCAAGCATGTGTGTGTGTGTGTGCATGAATGCATGTGAATGTGTTTATGCATGTGTTTGTTTATAAATGTGTGTGCGTATGTGCATTGCTTTCTTGCATGTTCTTGTTTGTCCATGTCTAAGTGCATGTGTTTGCATATGTATGTGCCTATGTGTGTGGTATGCATATGTGTCTAATTGTGTGCATGTGTATGCATGCTTTCTGGTATGTGTGCTCATGCATGTGTGCATATGTGTGCTTATCTATGTGTGTACATGAGTTTTTGTTCATGTGAGTGCATGTGTATGTGTGTGTGCATATGTGCTTCTATACATGTTTTGGTCTATGTGTGTGTGTGTATGTGTTTGTATGTATGTATGTCTTTGTGCACATGTGCATGTGTGTGTCTATGTGTATACATATATGCATGAGTGATTGTGTGAGAGCATATGTGTGTGTATCTGCATTTGTGCATACGTGCTTGAATGCATGTGTGTACGTTCATGTGTGTGTGCACTTATGTGCATACTTGCATGCATGCATGTGTGTACATTCTTGTGTGTGTTTATGTATGTGTGTATATATGCATGTAGCTTGTCCATATGTTGCTATGTGAGTTCTTATATGCATGCATGAATGTACATGGGTGTGTGTACCATTACGTTCGTGTGTATGTGCATGTGTGAGATTTTGTATGAGTTTGTGTGAGTGGGTGTGTGTATTTGTGTGTTTGAATGTACAGGTGTGCATGTGTGTGATTATGTATGTTTATGTGTTTGTAATAGTGTTGGTGTGCTTGCATTTGTGTGTTTTTACATATATGTGTGCATGTGTGTATGTGTGTGTGTGTGCATGCAAGTATGCTAATACAAGCTCATGTCTTTGTGAGTTCATGTGAGTGTGCATAAGTCTTTACATGTGTGTGAGCATATGTGCGTGCCTGTTTGTGCATGTGTGTGTTGCATGCATGCATGTTTGTGTGTGTGTGTGTGCATGCACGTGTGCATGAGTTTCTATGCATGTGAGTGTGTGTATGTGTGCATGTGTGCTTTTGTGCATATGTGGGTTTGTGTGTGTGCTTTTGCCATGGGATTATGCAAATGTTTGTATGCATATGCACGTGTATTTGTGCTCATTTGCACAACTGTGAATGTGTGTGTTTATGTGCATGCGTGTGTGAGGGTGTGTGTGTGAGTATGTGGTTGAGCTTATGTGGTTGCATGTGTGTTGTGTGTGTGGGCACATCTATGTCTGTGTGCATATGTGTGTAGGGGTGTGCACATGTCTTGGTGCTTATGTGTTTGTGTGTGTGTGTGTGCATGTGTCTGCACGTATGGATGTGTGTGCATGGTTGTTTAAGTGCATGTTTGCACGTGTGTGTATATGTGTGAATGCATGCACATGTGTGGGTTTGTTCATTTGTGCATGTGTGCGAGTGTGTGGTTGTCTATGTTGATGTGTGTGCACATTTATGTGAGTGCTTTTGTTTGTATGTGTGTGCATGAGTGTGTTTATGTGTGTGCATTCTCATGCATTTGTATATGTGTGTGCATGTGTGTATAGATGCGTGCATGCATACATGTGCATTAATACTTGTGCATGTATTTTTTGTGTGCAAGCATATGTGCGCACATGTATGCTTGAGTGAGCACATGTGTGTGTTGGTCTACGTGCATGTGTGTGCACATGTGTAGGTGCATGCGTGTGTGTTTGTGCATGTGTGTGTATGTGTTTGTGTATATTTATGTGTGTGCATATGTATGTGCCTTTATGTGTGCATGTGCTTGCATAAGCATGTTCATAGGCATGTGTGCATGCATATATGTCTACATGCACTTGTACGTTTGCATGTGTGTCTGGCTACATGCATGTGTTTACATGTACATGTGAGTGTGCATGTGCATGTGTATGTGTGAGTGCACATGTATGCATTTGCATGTTTTTGTGCATGTGTTTGCATGTAGACATGACATGTATGTGGGTGTGTCATTACATATGTATATGTTAATGTGGTTGCATAAGTGTGCATGAGCATGTATACATGTTTGTGTGCTTGCATACATGAATGTGTGTGCATGTTTGTGTGTACACATGTGTCTGTGTGTACATGTGTCTGTGAGTGTGTGTGTGTGGGTGCATATATGTGTGTGTACAAGTGTGTGTGCATGCATGTTTGTGTGTATGTATCGGTGTGTGTATCTATGCATGTATGTGCATGTATATGCATGTGTGTGTGTGTGCACATGAGTACTTGTCCATGTGAGAGAGTACAGGTATGTGTGTGTGTGTGTTTATAAAGGCGTGTCTATGTGTGTGCAGATGTGTGCTTATGTGTGGGTGAGGGTCTATATGAATAGTTGTGCATGTGCACGTGTGTATGTTTGTGTGTCTGCTGTGTGTTCTTATGTGTGTGTGTGCACATGTTTGTGTATGTAAGCATTTGTGTGTCGTGGTGTGCATGTGTGTATGTTCATGTGTGTGTTTGTGTGTAGGTGCATGCATGTGTATTTGTGTGTGCTTGAACATACAAGTGTGCATTGGTGCATGCGTGCATGTGTGTGTGCTCATGTGTTTGTAGGTGCATGTAGGTTTGTGCATGTGTTTGTGTGTATGTGTATGTGTGTATGTGTGCATTTGTGTGTGTGTGCACATAGGCACATGTGTCTGTGTTTGGGTGAACATGCATGTGTATGTGCATGTAGGTGCATATGTTTGTGTGTGTGCATGTGTCTATGAGTGTGTGTGTGTGTGTGTGTGTATGGTTGTGTGGTAATATGTTTGTGTGTACTTGTGCATTTGTGTGTTCTTGTGTGTGTTTGTGGGTACGTATGTATGTGCAGACCTACATAAATGAATGCAAGTGTGTGAGCACATGCCATCGCGTCTATGTGTTAGTGGATGTGTGTGTGTGCTTGTGAGTATAATTGTGCATATGCATGTGTACATGTTCACACATGTGTGTTAGCTTGTGTGCTTATGTGTGTGTGCATGTGCATGTGTACTTTGTGTCAATGTATGTGCAAGTACGAATGTGTGGAGTAGGTGTGTGTGTGAGCATGTAGTTGCATTTGTGTAAGTATGTGCATGCATCCATGTGTGTGTGCATATGTATGTGTGTGTGTAGGTTGTGTGAATGTGTATATATACTTGTGTGCATGTGAGAGTGTGTTCATTTGTTTGCATGTTTGTGGGTGTGTGTGCATGTTAGTGTGTGTGTGTGTGCATGCATGTGCAGGTGATTTTGTGTGCACCTTTATCTGTGTGCATGCATGTACTTATGTTTATGCTCATGTGTACATGTACTTATGCTTATGTGCATGTGTGCTTTTCTTATGTGTGTGTATCTGTTTGCACTTGTGCATTTGGGTGTGCATGTGAGCATGTGTGTGAGTGTGTGTATGAGTGTGTGTGTGTGTGTGTGTGTGTGCAAGTGTGCATATGTTTGTGTATGTGTATGATAGTGTGTGTGTATGTGTGTTTCTGTATGGGTGTGTGTGTACTATTATGTGTGTGTGAGTATTCTGTGTATGCATGGGCATGTGTGTACACGTGTGTGTGAGTGTGTGTGCCTCTATACATGTGTTCATGTTCGTACATGAGTGTGTGTGTTTGCTTGTGTATATGTAATTGTGCATGCAGGCATATGTGAATGAGTGCATGTGAGCATCCATATACATGTGTGTATTTGTACACAAATGCATTTATGTATGCGTGTTCATGTGCATTGCATGCACAGGAATGCATTAGTGCATATGTGGGTGTGTGCTGTGTGTGTAAATGTGTGGTTGTGTGTTCTGTGTGTGTATTTGTGGGTGCATGCATCCATACATGTGTCCAAACATGCATGTGTTCATGTGCATTTTTTTATGTCGCATCAAGTGTGTGTGTGCATGTGTGTATATGGTGTGTAAGTGTGTGTACGTGTTCACACTCGCATGTGTGCATGTGTGTGTTTCTTGTGAGTGTATGTGTGCACATGTGAGTGTGTTCGCATATGTGTGTGCAGGCTTTACAGTGTCTATTGTGTGTGCACAAGTTTGCATGTACGTGTGTGCTTGGGTATATGTGTGTGTATGTGTGATGTGCATGTGGGTGTACATGCTCGCATGTGTGTGTATACATTTGTGTCCATGTGTGTGCATAAGTGTGTGTGTGTGTGTGCATGTGTATGTATGTATGTGTTCATGACTTTGTGTGTACGTGTCTGTGTGTGTATCCATGTGTGCATGTGTGTGCATATTTGTGTACACGTGTGAGTGTGTGTGTGTGCAAATGTTTGCCTACATGTGTGTGTTTGTCCTTTTATGTGCATGTGTTTGCGAGCATACGCATGAAAGTGTTTGTGTATGCATGTACGTACCTATGGGTGCATGTGATTGTGTGTTCGTGTGAGTATGTTTGCTTGTGTTTTTGCATATATGTTCATGCCTAACGAAGTGTACTTGTATGCATGTGTGTGTGTCTATGCTTGTGTGCATGAGTTTGATCCTACGTTTGTGCATGTTTGCACCTTTGCACATGCATGTGCATGCAAATGTGTTCAGATGTGCATGCATGTGTGTGTGCATGTGCAAGCATGTGCATAAGTATGCATGGGTGTGCATGTGTATGTTTGTGTGTTAGCTTGTAGTTGTGTGTGCATGTGTGTGTGCATGAGTGGTTGTATGTGTTTGTGTGCTTGTGTCTATGCATGTGAGGTATGTCCATGTGTGTGCACATGTGTATGCATGTCTATGCATGTGTTTATGTAGCTGTGTGCATGTGTGTGTGCATGTGTGTGCATGTGTATGTGTATGTGTGTGTTTATTTTTATATGTACATGTGCATACATGTGTGAGTTTGTTTGTGAATGTGTGTAAGGATGCTCATTTGTGTATTATTGTACATGTTTTTATGCATTCTTATATGTGTATATATATGTGGGTTTCTACATGAGTTTATGTGTATGTGTACATGTGTATGTGTGTGTGACTATGTGTTTTTTAATGCATGTGTAATTCGGTTTGCATTTTTGTAAAAGTGGATGTGCATGTGCTTGTGTGTATTGGTGCGTGTTTGTGTTTGCGTGTGCATATTTGTTTGTTTATTTATATGTGTCTATGCATGAGTGTGAGTGTTCATGTGTGTGCACACATGCTTGTGCGTGTGCATGCCTATGCATGTGTGCATGTGTGTGCATATGTGTTGGTGCATCAGTGTGTGTGTTTTGGTGTGTTTGTGCATGTGCATGTGCATGTGAGTTTATTTTTGTGTGTGAATGCACGTGTATGGGTGTGTGCATGTGTTCATGTGTTTGCTTATTTGCGTGTGCATTTGTGTTTATTCATCTATGTGTTCTTATGCATCTGCATGTGTGAATGTACATGCATATGCAAGTGCATTGTCTATGTAGTGGCATGCATGCATGTATGTGTGTGTCTTTGAGCATGTTAATGTGTGCATGTGTATGATTGCTTATGCATGCATGTGTGCATGTGTGTGTTTGCATGCGTGTGTGTGTGTGTGAGTGTGTGCAAGTGTGTGCATTCATTATTTATGCCTATGTGTGCATGTTCTTGTGCATGTATACATATATGCATATGTGTCCCTATATGCATGCATGTGTTTCTATGTGCATGGTATTTGTGTGTGTGCATGTATGTGTGTGTGTATTTTTCTACATGCACATCTGCATATGTGCAAGTTTGTGGGCGCATGGTGTGCATGTGTGTGTGCATGCAAGTATGCATGTGTGTGTTTGCATGTTTTTGTGTGTGTTTGTTCATTTGCATGTGGTTTTGTTCATGTGTGCATAGGCTTGCTTATATGGGTATGGGTGTGCATGTGTATAAATAGGAGTGCATGTTTGTATGTGTGTGTACTTTTGTGTTCGTGTCTTCTTGTGTGTGTGTATTGGGGTGCATGCATGTGTGCAAGCATTTGTGCATGTCTACATAGAGAAGTCAAGTGTCCATGTGTGCATGCACACATATTGTGTGTGTGTGTGTGCAGGAGAAGATATCTTTATGTATATGTGTGTACATGTGTTTATTTATGTGCTTATGTGCGTGCACGTGGGTGCAAACATGTGTGTGTGTGCAAAGTGTACAAGTGTGTGGATGTGCATATGTGCATGTGCTTGTGTCTACATCTGTGTCTGGGTTGTACACCTGTGTGCATGCTTATGTGCATGTGTTTATGTATTTGTGCATACACAAATCCATATTTATTGGTGTGTGCATGTGTGTGGCTATGTGAGTGCATGCTTGTATGTACATTCGTGCGCATGTGCATGTTTTTGTGTACTTGTGCATTAATGAGCAAGCGTGTGCTTCTGTGTGTGCGTGTTTTTGTTTTGGTGTATATCTATGTGTGTACGTGCACGTGCATGTGTGTGCATGCATGTACATGTGTGTGTGTGCTAATATGTGTTTGTGTGGGTGAATGCATGTGTGTCTGTGTGTTGAGTTCATGTGCATATGTGTATACATGCGTGCTTGTGTCTAGGTGTGTGCATGTGTATATGTGAGTGTATGTGTATGACCATGTGTGTATGCACATGTGCATATGATTGTGTGTGTTTGCATACATGAATGCATCATTTTGTGTGTGTGTGTGTGTGCCTACATATGCATGTTCCTGTGTGTGTTTGTGCTTATGTGAGCAAGCATGCATGCATGTGTATGTGCATATGTATATGTCGTTGTGTGTGTGCATGCATGTATGTGTGTGTATATACAGATATGTGTATGTGCATGTGTAGGTTTGTGTGTGTGCATATGTGCGTCTGTGTGCATGTGTGTCAACATATGTCTGTTAGCTTTTGTGTGCATGTGTTTGTGCTTGTGTCTGTGTGTGAATGTGTGTGTGTTTGTGTGTGTAAGTGTGTTTGTATTTGTGTGTGTGATTATGTGTCTTCTTGCATGTATCTGTATGTTTGCTCATGTTAGTATGTGAGTGTGTGTGTGTTTTTGTGTGTTCAAGTATGCTTACATATTTGTGCATGTGTGTGTGTGTATGTATGTGTGTGCTTGCATGTGCATGAGTGTGTATGTATGTATATGTTTGTGTGTGCAAATATATGTGCATGTGTTCTTGTGTTTGTGTATATGTATGTGCATTAATGTTTGCAAACATGTATATGTGGATGTGTGTATGTGGGTGGGTGTTTATGTATATGAATGTGTGTTTGTGTTTGCAAGAACATGTGTGTGCCTGTGCAGCCATTTTGTGTGTATTTTTGTGTGTGTGCCTATATGTTTGTGTGTATGTGCATGTGTATGTTTGTGTGTGTATGCACATGTGTGAATGAGGTTGTGTGTGTGTGTTGTGTGTGTTATGTCTCATGTCTATGTGCATGCATGTCTCTAAGCATGGGTGTGCAAGTGTGTTGTGTCAATGCTGGCATGTGCAAGTGCATGTGTGTTTGTGTTTTTTCGCATACATATATGTTAATATGGGTGCATGTGCATGCACATATGCCTACATGTGTGTCTATGTGTTTTATGTGTGTTTATGTGTTTGTACATGTGCATGAGTGTGTGTGTGTATACCTATCTATGTGCGCTTGTGTGCGCACAGATATGCATATAAATATGTGCATGCATGATTATAGGTGTGTGTGTCTTCATGTACATGCACATGTGTGTATGCGGATGTGTGTGCCTGGGTGTGTCTTTGTGTGTTTGTGTGCATCTATGTCTATGTGTGTGTGTTTTTTTGTGCATGCATCTGTGTGAAAACGGATGCATGTCTTTGGATCTATTTGTGCAAATATGTCCATGTCTATCCATATGTGTGCATGTTAGCATATTTTATGCACTTATTTGTGTGTGTGTGTGTGTGCAGGTGTGTGTATACATGTGTGCATCGATGTGGTTGTATTTAATGGTGTTTATGCATGTTTGTGCTTTTTTTACGTGAATATGCATGGATGCATGTGGGTGCGCATCATGTGTGCATGTGTGTGTTGTGTGCACATGTGTGCGTGTGTGTGTAGTTGTATCTTTTTATGTACATGTTTGTGCATATGTGTTGGCTTGTGTGTGTATGCATATATGTATTGTTATGCAAGTGTGAGTCTATGCTTGTGCATGTGCTTACATGTGTGTGCATGCTTGTAGGCATGCTTATTCCTCTATGTGTCTATGCGATGACGTTGCAATGTGCACAACATGTGTTTGGATGCGTGTGTGCGTATGTGTGTGCATGTGTGTATGTGTATACATGCATGTGCATGTGTGCATGTGTGTGTATGTATGTGTG
Organism: Vanilla planifolia; assembly: GCA_023846275.1. Lineage (NCBI taxonomy): Eukaryota > Viridiplantae > Streptophyta > Magnoliopsida > Asparagales > Orchidaceae > Vanilla > Vanilla planifolia. The sequence continues at coordinate 15,660 of JAIUJO010000801.1, forward strand.
TGTGTCTATGTGTTTGGGTTTGTGTTTGTGTAGATGTAAGCATGTTTATGTATGTGTAAGTGTGCGAGTATGTGTCTAGGGTGTGGGTGTTGGATGTTATTGTACATGTCCATACGTGGTGTGTATTTTTGTGCATGTACATACATGCATATATATGGGTATGTGTGTGAGTTCTTGTGTGTGTATGGCTGTAGGTGTTTGTGTATGCATGTGTGTATGTGTGTTGGGCATGAACGCTTGTGTGTACATGTGCATGGGTGCATGTTCATAGTCTATCTGTGTGTGTGCTTTGTCATGTTTATGTATGTGATTGTGTAAGTGTGTGCATGTTTGTGTGTGCACGTATGTTTGCATGTGTGTGTGCATGTTTTTGCAAGTGTTTGTGCTTGTGTATATGTGTTTGTCCTTGAGTGTGTATGCATGTGTTCATGTGGGCATACGTTTACATTTGAGTACCTGTGTGTGTATGTGTGTGGGTGTATATGTTTGTGCATGTGTGTGCATCTGTGCATGTCTGTCACGTCTCTGTGTGTGTGGAGGGGATTGTTTGTGCATATGTGTGTGCACATGTGCATGTGTGCTTGTGTGCATTTATGTGTGCATGTGAGTGCACTTATGCATGGCTGTGTTTGTGCATGTCTATGTATATGCATGTACACATGTGCAAAAATGTGTGTGTGTGTGTGTATGTGCATATTAGTATGCATGTTTGTGTGCATGCTTGTGTGTGTCCATCATGTATATGTGCATGTGTGCAAGTTTTTATGTGAGTTTGTGGTTGTATGTGAACATGTGTGTGCATGTTTGTACATGTGCATATGTGTGGGTGTATGTGTGTGTATGTTTGTGTGTGTTTGTATGTATGTGTGTGCATGCAGGTCTATGTATGTGCATGTTTATGTGTGTGTTGATGTGTTTTCATTCCTCTATGTGTTTAGGTGTCCATGCATGTGTGCATGTGTGTATGCTTCCGTCTGTGCATGTTTGAATGTATGTGCGTGTAAATGTGTATGTGTGTATGTGTGTGTGTGTGTGTGAATGAGTGTGTCTATATGCTTGAGTCTATGCATGTGCATGTGTATGCATGTGCAAGTGTGTATATGTGCAAGTACATTTGCATGTGAATGTGTGCATGCTTATGTGTGTTGAAGTGTGCATATATGCCTGGGTATGCTTTGTGCATGTGTGCGTATACATTTGCATGTGCGGTGTGTGCATAGGTGTGCAAGTGTGTGAGCCTATATGTGCATGCATGTTTTATTTTTTGTGTGCCCGTGAATGTGTGTATGTTCATATGCATGTTTATACATGTGTGTGCATGCATGTCTTTGTACATGTCTGTGCATGCATGTCTTTGTGCATGTGTGTGTTTATGTGCATGTGTATATGCATACATTGTGTGTGCGTGTGTGCATGCGTGCTTGTCTGTGTGTGAGTACATGTGAGTGTGCTTGTGCATATGTGTATGTGTGCAAGTGTTTGTGTGCATGTGTGTGTGTGTGCATGCACTCGTGTGGGAATACACGTGTGTGTGTGTGTGTTTGTCTACATGTTTGTATGCATACTTTTGTGCGAGTTTGTGTGTGTGCTTATGTGTGCGTGTGTGCATCTATGTATATATGCATCTGTGCATGTTTGTATGCAAATGTGTGTTTTCTTTTTATGTGTGCATGCATGCATGTGTGTATGGGGGTGTGTGTATGTATGCCTAGGTGTATGTGTATGCATGTGTGTTCATATATGTGTGTTTGTGTGTGTGTGTCTATGCATGTGTTTGTGTCAGAGTGTGTGCATGTATGTGTGTGTGTGTGCGTGTCCACGTGAGTGTGAATATTTTTGTACCTGTGTTTTGTGTGTGTGTCGATGTATGTGATCCTACATGGGTATGTCTGTGTGTGTGTGCATATGTGGGTTTGTGCGTGTGTGCATGTGTGTGGGTGCTTAAGATTGTGTGTATTAATTTGCATGTAAGTGCAAGTGCTTATGTGTGTATGTGCATGTGTGTGTGTGTGTGCATGTGCATGTGCATGTGTATGTGTGCTCATATTTGTGCATACATGTTTTATTGTACATGTATCTCTAGCCATGCATACATTCTTATGTGTGTATTTATGTGCACATGTGTGCTGGTGTCAGTTTGTACATGTGCATGTTCATGTGCATGTGTCTGTGCGTACATGCATGTGTGTTTGTGCATCATGTGTGTGTGTGTCCAAGTTTGTATATGTGCATGTGTGTCAGTGCATGTATGTGTGTGAGCATGCTTGTGTGTGTTTGTGCTGGTGTGTGTGTGTGCATGCCAACGTATATTTTTGAGTGTGTATGTGTGCCTAAGTATGTATTTTTGTGCACTTATGTGGTTGTATGAGCATTTGTGTGTGGAGGTGCATGCATGTGTGTGGGTACATGTGTACATGCATGCATGTGCAAACATCTGTGTGCCTATGTGTGATTGATTAATGTGTTGGTGTGCACATGCATATGCATGTGTGTATGCATGTGTCCATGTGTGTGCTCGTATACTTGGATGTGTGTCTCTCTCTCTTTCTCTATGTTTGTTTACATGCATTTGTGTGCACGTGGACATGCATGTGTATGCATGAGTCCTTGCATTTGTGTATGTGTGAGTGTGCATGCAAGCATCTAAGTGTATGTATATTGGTGCTTATGCATGTGTATGTGTGTGAGTGTGTGTGCATGCATGCATGTGCATGTCTATGCTTTTGTGTGCACATGTGCATATGTGTGTGCAGATGAGTATTTTCATGTATGTGTGCATGGGAATTAGTGTTTGTGAGTGTGTGTGTGTGTGTGCATGTGCTTGTGTGCATGCATGTGTGTGTGTTCATGTTTATGTGTATATGTGTTTGTATGTGCATGTGTTTATGGATGCACGTGAGTGTGTGTATGGGTGTGCATGTATATGTTCTTGTGAGTGTGTGTGTGTGTGTGTATGCTTTTGTGACTATGTATGTGTGTGACTGCATCTACATTTGTGTGTGTATGTGTGTGTTTGTGCATGTATGTGCATATGCATATGTGAATGTGTGCATGTTGGTGTGCAAATGAGCATGTGCGTGCATACCTATGCACAAGTGTGTGTGCTTTTTAAATGTGTGAGTATGTGCATGTGTGTGCATGTGTCTATGCTTGAACATGTGCGTGTGTGTATACGCATATCTGTATGCATGTATATGTGAGTGTATTATCATTTTTGTGCATGAGTGTCTGAATGCATGCTTGTGTGTGTGTGTGTGTGAGTGTGCATATTTGTCCATGTGTGTGCCTATATGTTTGCATGTGTGTGTGTGTTTATGTAAGTGTCTATGTGAGTGTGTGTGCATGTTTATGCAAGTGCATAAGCATTTGTGTGTCTGTATGCATGTGATTATTCATAATTGAGCATGTGTGCATGTTGTTGTATGTGTGTGTGCACGTATATGTGTGTGTGCATGCATGCACGTGTGTGTGAGGGTATGTGTGTATGTCGGTGCATGTTTGCATTTGCATGTATATGTGTGTATGTGTGCATGTATGTCGATTTGTACAAGTGAGTATGTGTGTGCGTGCATGCAAGTTTATGTGCGCATATGTATTTGCTATGCGTGCATGTGCATATGTGTGCTGGTGTGGGTGTGTGTAGGTGTGACTTTATGTACCTACATTTGTGTGGAGATGCTCATGTTTGCAAGCTTGTGTGTGTTTGTATGTGTGCATGTGTGGTTGTCTATATGTGTGCTTGTGCATGTGCATGCATATTTCTATCTATGTGTGCATGGGTGTGCTTGTGTGCAAGTCTGTATGTGTGGCTATGCACATACATGTGTATATGTGTGTGTGTCTTTTCGTGTCATGTGTGCATGTGTGTGTGTGTTTGTGCATGTTTGTATGGGTTTATGTGTGCATGCATATACATGTGTGCATGGGTTTGTGTGTTGGTGCATATGCATGTGTTCATGTTTGTGTGCATGTTTGTGTGAGGTGTATTTGGTGTTTGTGTTTATGTGTATGTGTTGGTGTATCCATGTGTGTGTGTGTGTGTGCATGTGTGTATGCATGCACATGTGCCTGGGTGAGTGTGTAGGTGCATGCGTATGTTTGTGTGTGTGCTCGTGCTTGTCTGTGCAAGCATGCATGTGGGTGTGTACTACACATGCAAATTTGTGTATGTAAATGCATGTGTTCTTGCATGTGTGCATGTGTTTGTGTGTGGGAGGATGTGTGCATGTAAGTGAGTGTGTATGTATTATGCATTTGAGTACACATGTGTGTTTGCATGTGTGCGTGCATGCATATATGCATATGTGTGTGTGCATGTGTCCATGAGCGTTCGCATGTGCATGTGCTTATGCAGAAGTTTATATGTATGTGTGAATGAGCTTGTGTTTACACGTGTGTGCATGAGCGTGTGTTTGCACATGTGCATGCATGTATGTGTGGTTGTGTGTGTGAATTTGTTCATCTATGAGTGTGTGTGCATGTGCATGCATATGTGCATGTGTTTGTCTTTGTATGTGTGTGCATGTAAGAGAGTGGAGGGGGTGTGTGTATGTTCTTTTGTGTGTGTGTGTGCATGCATGATTATGTGTGTGTGTGTGTACAAGTGTGTGAACCAGTGTGTGTGTACTTGGGTGGGTGCATATGTGTGTGTTTGCATGTGTGCATTTGTTTGTGTGTAAGGTTATGTGCTTGATTATGTGTGAGCTTTCACATTTTTGTGTGTAAATTTGTGTGTATGTGCCTGTGTAGGGATGTCTGCATACATATGTGTGTGTGTGCATGTACACACATATGCATGTGTGTATGTGCATTCATATGCGTTTGTGTTTTTGTTTGTACATGTGCACGTGTGTGTCCGTGTGCATGTTCATGCATTTGTGTCTACATATAGTTGGGTTTGTGTGTCTATGTTCATGTACATTTCTGTGTGTGTGTTTGTGTGAATATGTATGTAAGCAAGCTTTTACATTTGTATGTGCGTGTGTGCATATGTGCTTGTGTGTGAATTTTCCTACGAGTGTGTGTGTACATGTGTGTGCCTAAGTTTGTCTGGGTGTGTGCAACTTTGGTGTTCATGTGTGTGAATGTGCTTGCACGTGTGAGTGCATGCATCTACATGACTGTGTGATTTCAAGTAAGTGTTTGTTAGTGTTTGAGCATCATTGTGTGTACATGCATCTAAATGAGTGTTTATGAATGTGTGTATGTGTGCCTACATGCATGTGAGCATGTGTATGCATGTGTATGTGTGTGTGAAGGTGAGTGCATGTGTGTATGCAAGTATCTATGCACTTGTGTAGTTGCATATGTGTGTGAATGTGTTTGTGTGTTTGTGCTAATGCTTGCATATGTGTACATGCATTTAAATGTGTGCATGTGTGTGTGCATGTGAATGTGTTTATGAGTAAGCATGTGCATATTTTTGTGTGTCTTTGCATGTTCATGTGTATATGTGCATTAGTGGATGTGATTTTGTGTGAGTGTGTGCAGTTGTATGTGTGTGTGTGTGTATGTTTGTGTGTTACATTATATATGTGTGGTTGCATGTGTGTGTGCATGTGTTTAAACATGTGCTCTTACATGTGTGGTTGAGTGCATGTGTATTTGTAATGGTGTGTGTGTGCATGTTTTCACTTTTATGTGTGCATGTGTGCTCATGTGTAGATGTGTGCATGCTATTTGTGTGTGTGTATGTGTGGGTATGAGCATGTGCACGTGTGTGTGCATTTCTATGCATACGTGTGTGTGCACGCTTGCATGTATGTATGTTTGTTTATGTACTAGTTGTGCACCTGTGTAGGCACATTTGTGTGCATGTTTGTGTGTGTTCATACACACTTGTGTGCATGTGTGTGGATGTGTGTGTGCATGCATATATATGTGCATTAATGTGTGAGTGAGTGTGTGTGCTTGTGCATGTATTTACATATACAAAATGTGCATGCATGTACTTGTGCTTATGTGTGTGTGTGTGTTTTTGTCTTTGTGTGTATATGTGTATGTGCATGAGTGTGTGTCACTCTTTGTGTATTTGTGACATTGTGTTTGTGTGTCCTTGTGTGCTTGTGTGTTTGTGTGTGTCTATGTGTTTCTTTGTGCCTATGTATGTATGGATGCATGCATGCATTTGTGTTTGTGGATGTGTGCACGTGTGTGTGTGGGCATTTTTGTGCTTATGTATATGTGTTTGTGATTGTGTGTATATGCACGTGTGTGCAAGTGTGAGCATTGATGTGTGTATGCATGTGTCCACGTGTGTGCATGCATGTGTGTGTTGCATATCTAATTGCATGCATGTGTGCATGTGTGGGTGTGTGTCTATCTATATGTTTGTGTGCATGTGTATGCACATGTACGTGTGTGTAAACTTGTGTGTGTTTGCATTTGTACGTGTGTTTGTATGTGTGTGTATCTATGTGTGTACATATGTGGTTATGAGAGGGATGCATTGATGTGTGTGTTTGTCTGCATATGTGTGTATATGTTTGCTTTTGTGTGTATGCTTGCTTGTGTGGGTATGTGTGCATGTGCATAAATGTCTGTGTGGGTGCATTGGTGCATGTATGTGTTTGTCTATGAGGGTGTGTATGCAATTGTATGTGTGTGTCTACATGTGTGCTTGTGTCTGTGAGTGTACATGTAGATGCAGACACATGTGTGTATGTTGGTATGTGTGTGTGTGTTTCTTTGTTTATGTGTACATGTGTATGTATCTGTGAGTGCACATGTGTGTGGTTATGTGCGCATGTGCTTATGCACATGTGTGTGTGTGCTTGTGTGTGTTCATGTGCATGTGATTGTACTTGTATGTGTTCTTGTGCATGCATTTTTGGGTGTTCATGTGTGTGCACATGCATGTGCACATTTATGAACATGTGTGTGTGAGAGAGTGTGCATGTGCATGTCCATGTGAGTGAGTATTTGGGCATGTGTGTGTGCACTGTTTGTGTGTTTGTGCATGTTTTTGTCTATGTGTGTGTATATGTACATGTATGTGAATATGTGTGCATGCATTTTCATGTGTGTGTGTTTATCAGCTTATGTACACATTTATCTGTGTATGTGTGCATGTGTGCTTGTGCACGTATGCATGTACATGTGTGTGGGTGCATGCATGTATGTCTGTTTGTGTGTACACGTGTGTGTATGGTTGTGGATGTGTATGTGCATATGTGTTTATGTGCATATGTGTGCATTTGTGTGAGCATGTATATATGCACATGTGTGCATGTGTGTGTGCATTTGTTTCTATTTGTATGTATATCTACATGTTTTTGTGCATGTGTGTTGGTTTGTGTGTGCAAGTATGTGTGCATGGGTCTGTTTGTATATATGTGTGTGTGTCGACATGTGTGTATGTTTGTGTTTGTGTTTGCATCTATACTTGTGTGTGTGTGTGTGTGTGTTTATGTGTACACATGTCTCTATGTATGTTTATTTATGCATGTGTTTTATGCATGTATGCATGTGTGCATTGGCTTGCATGTGTGCATGTGCATTCGTGTGTATGTGAGCATGTATATGTTTTTGTGTGCATGTGTGTATTTTTTTGTACATGTGTGTATGTCCATATGCATATGTGAGTGTGTCAGTGTGCTTGAGTTTATGTGACTATAGGTTTAGCATTTTCATCTGTGTGTGTGCTTGTGCATGCGTATTTATGTGTGCATTTGTTTGCATGTGTGTAAGTGTGTTTGTGTGTGCATGCATGTGCACATGGGTGTGTTTATCTGTTTGTGTGTGTGTGTGCACACGTGTGTGCATGTTTATGAGCCTTTGATTGTACGTGTGTGTGTGTGTTTGTGCCTATGCATGCGAATGTTTGTACTTGTGTTTGTTGTGCATATATGTGTGTGTGTGTGTGCTTGTGCATGTGTGTGTGTGAGTGTGCTTCTGTGTGCACATATGTGCATGTATGTGCATGCGTGAATGTGTGCATGTGCATGTGTTCCTATGTGTGTGTGCATGGGTACATGCATGTGTGCAAGTCATGCATAAGTTCAAGCATGCATGTAGGTGTGTGCATGCACATGGTCATATATGTATGTTTGTGTGTAAGTGTATGCATGTATGTGTGCATTAGTTTTTATGTATGTGTACACATGTGGGTGTGTACTTATACGTGTCAACTATGTGCACTATGTGTGCATGTCTCAATATGAATACATGTGTGGAGGTGTGGATGTGTGTGTGTGTGCATGTGCATACATGCTTGTGTGTGTATGCACGTTTATGTGTGTGTGTGCATGCACATTGCGTGCATATTGTTGTACATGTCTATGTGTGTGCATTTGTTTGTGTACATGTGCATGTATGTGAGTGTTTGTTGTGTGTGGGTTTGCTTGTGGGTTGGTGTGTATGTGTGCACTTATGTACTCATATGTATTTGTGCATGTGCACGTGCACATATGTGTGTGTATGGGTGCACGCATGGATTTTGTGTGCGTGCATGCATACATGTGCATGAGTGCATGAGTGTGTGTGCATGTATATGTGCACACGTGTACGTATGTGTCTATAAGTGTATGCATGTGTGCTTGAATGTATGTGCATGTGTACATCCATGTCTTGATTATTAATGTGTGTTCTTGTGTGCATGCACGTTTGTGTGTATGTTTATGTGCAAGTGTGTGTGAATGTCTATGTGCATGTGTGTTTCTTATGTGTTGATTTATGTATGTCTGCATGCATGTGCATGTGTATATATGGATGTGTACGTGCAAATGAGCATACATTTGCTTGTGCTAAGTCATGCACATGCATGTGTGTGTGTGTGCATATGTGTGTGCATGTGTGTGTGTGTATGTATGCATGTATGTGTGTTTGTGTGCATGCATGTGGACATATGTGTGTGTGTGTAATAGTGTAAGAGAGTAAATGTGTGTGCCTATAGGTGTGCTTGTATGTGTGTCTATATGCATGTGTTTGTGTGCATACACATATGTGTGTTAGCATAAGCACATGTGCATGAGAGTACCTGTGCATTTGAGTGTGTGTGACTGTGTGCACACATGTTTGTGATTATGTGTGTGTGCATGTGTGCATGTGTTTGCACATGTGTTGTTATGTGTGTATGAATATATTTGATTATCTATCTATAAGCATACATGTGAGAGTATGCATGCATATATGAGTATGTAGTGTGTTTGTACGTGCATGCATGTTTGTCGGTGCATATGTTGGACATGTGTGATTATGCATGTGTGTGCATGTGTGCATATGTGCATGCATAAGTGTGTGAGTCAGTGACATGTAAATGTGAGTGTTTCTATGTCTTTGTGTGTGCATGATTATGAATGTTTGTGTGTGTGTTTGTGAGTATGCATCTGTGTGCATGTGTCAGAGTGTGTGTGTACGGGGGGAGGGGACGAGGAGGGGGTTGGTAAGAGGGGGCACGACATGAGCGAGACTATGTGCATGTGTGTTCATGGGAGTGTGCATGTATCTAGTCGTGCATGTGTGTGTGTGTGCTACGTATGTGCATGTGTATGTGTGAATTTTTGTGCGTTTGGGTGTGTGCGACAAATAATTTGTTTGTGTGTGTAGGAGTTCAATTATGTATGTGTATATTTGTGTGCATGAGCATCTTAATATGTGGGCATGTGTGTATTCATGTTCATAAGTGTGTGTGTATTTGTTGTGTGTGTGCAAGTGTGTGCATAGGTAGGCATGTTCTTGTGTCTGTGTATGTTGTAATGTGTTTGTGTGATTACTTATGCATGCATGTGTGTGTGTGCATGTGTGCCTATTTGTGTATTTTTGAGTGTGTCCATGTGCTTTTGAGTGTGTGTGTGTGTGTATAGGTACATATTCATGTGTGCATGTGGATGTGTATGTGTCTTTGTGCACGTTTGTACTTGTGAGTGTGTACATGTGTGTGTAGTTGCACATGTGTACGTGTGTGTGTAGTTGCACATGTGTACGTGTTTGTGTGTTTGTGTGTTTGTGCCTCTGTGTATGTGGGTGTACATTTGTATGTGCCTACGTGTGTATGTGTGTGCATATATATGTGTACATATGTGTGTGCATATATATGTGTACATGTGTGTATGCAATTTGTGTGCTTGTTCAGATGTGTGTGTGTACATGTGTGCATGTGTGCATGAGTCTATCTATGCATGTGCATGTACATGTGTGTTTGTATGTGTGTGTGTGGCCATGCATATGTGTGTGTGTGTGTGTGTGCATGTTTGTATGTACATGTATATATGTATATATGGATGTGCATGTGTGTGCCTACATGCGTGTGCATATGTGTATATACATATGTGCCTATTGTGTGTGCATGTGTGTGTGTATGTGGGCTAGTGCACATATGTGTGCATATGCAAATGTGTGAATGTGTGTGTCTGTGTCTATGTGTATTTGTGTGTATGTGTGGATATGGGCATGAGTGTGTGCATGAGTGGGTACATGTGTGTGTATGTGTTCACATACATGCTTGTTTGTGTGTGTATGTTCACATACATGCATATATGTGCATGTGCTTTTGTATGTGTGTGTGTTTGCAAACATGCATTTGTCTGTGTGTGTGTACATTGGTTTGCTCATGTGTGCATGTGTGAGTGTGTGCTTGTATGTGTGCATGGGCATGAGTGTGTAAGGTGTGTGTACATGGATGTGTGCAAGTGTTCATTTTTGTGTGTGTGTGCATGTGTGTGTGCATGCAAGCGTGTGTGCGCATGTGTGAGTGCATGCGAGCATGTATATCTCTTTGTGTTTGCTTTAGTGTGCATGGGTGCTCGCGTGTGTTTGTGCATTTGTGCATGTGTGTATCTCTATGTGTGCATATGCATGCGTATGTGTGAGTGTGTGTTTGTGTGTGCATTTGTGTGCATGTGTATAAGTGTGTGTGGGAATGCATGTGTGTTTGTGTGCATATGCATGTGCAAGGTTTTATGGGTGCTTATGCTTCTGTATGTGTATGCATGTGTCGATGAATTTGTGTGTATGAGTGCGCTTGTGTGTGCATGCATGTGTGTGCGAATTTTGAAGGCTCAACTTATTTATTTTTGAGCCAAAGACCATGCTCTTTGTGGAGTGACTATTCCACAAAATTCTACATTTCTAAATATCTATTTGGTGAGTATGTTAAACCTTTTTTTCTTTGCAATTGTGTGGCACATAAAATTATCATGATTTATACATATTTGAGTTAGTTTTGTAGTGATACACTATGTTACAAGTTTTTAAAATTAAGTCTTTTTGAGTTTTAAAATCTTATAATTTTAACAAAAAGATTTGACCTAAGAACCAAACCCCATCATCAAGCTCAAAGGCTTGGTTCAAGTGGCCATTAGTGCTGGGCACTGGCTCTTAGGGAGCCACAGATCTAAAGTCCAACTAAAATCAAGTCGAGTCAAGCCCGAGTATCAATCAAGGTTCAAGTCTTATAGTAGGTTGTGTTGATCAAGTCAAGGCATGATTCCTGAACCCAATTTAGGCATACAAGTCGAGTCAGATGTTAATGATAAACATTTTGTTCAGGTTAGGTGGGACCCATTTTAATATGATGCTCAGGAGCCTTAGGCAATGACATTTAAGGGCACCATAGGTTAGCCAATATTAATGTGCTAGGTTCTATATTGTGCATAAAGGAAGTAATAAATAGACAAATCACTTGGATTATTATGTAATGTGGGACTAAATAAATGACATCTTTTTTCTAAACTTGAGCACATTTGTACCAATTGATCACATGTTTTTGTGATCGAATGGTCACCTTTTCCTCTACATTTGTAAATAATTTTTTTCATCTAATCACATTTAGAATATTTGATCGAATGGTTAAGAGGCCCTTTACCTTTGTCAACCTTATCCTGATCATCACCACTATCCATCCAACTTTTCGATCTATTGATCTTGATTATATCTTATTGTGATTAGATATAGACCCTTTGATAGTTATTTTGATCATATGATTCCTTATCTGTCCACTCATAATGAACAACAGTTGCGTCTCGTCTTCCTCTTTCGTCTCTTGTAATGACTATCATTTGGAAAAGCTAATTCTAGATATTTGGGAATTCATTTTGAGTTGTTTTTATTATGACTATAAATAGAGATCATTTACTAACATTATTTTGTTACTAAATCAAGTTGAAAATTTTATAAGCACTCAAGAGAAGTAAAAAATTGAGAGCATCAAATTTTAAATTGCTTATGAGAGCTATGTACTCTTTCAATTATTATTTCTTCTACTCTCTTCTATAATATTTTTGCAATATCATAGTAACATTTACATTATTTTTTAGTTTGTGCCACTCTTGTTTGTAAGATTAAATATGTAGGAATTTTGCATGCATAAATCTTTGTAAAGCTTTTGATTTTTCCTTGTTCATTTTTGTGGATTTTCATGTCTACTTGGAGCACAAGTTTGGTTTACCCTTAACAATCTCGATAAAAATTGTAGTTACTGGAAGCTCGAATGGTGATTGAGAGTGGATGTTGGCACTTGTTTTGCTCGAACCATTTAAAAATTCTTGGTGCATTTATTTTATTATTGAGCAATTTTATTTTGTCAGCCATCTTCTTAAAAATAAATTTTTATTTTTATGCATAAAATTTTTTCTTTAATTAAAAAGTTTTCCAAATTTGAAAATTTTTTTAAAGACATTATTCAACACTTCCCTCTTATACATGTTGCCTCACATTATTCACATCAAGTGGTATTGGTGTAAAGTTTCTCTTAAACAAATGAATTTTCAAAGACAAGATCCTTATGGCACTTTCTTGTGTTGAGGACAATGTTATCTTATTTGAGAGACCTTTGAGACATCGACCACCTTTTTTCAAAGGAGAGTTTTATATTTATTGAAAAATTGTATGTTTTTAATTTTAGAATCTAATAATTTTGAAATTTAGGATATTGTTAAAAATAACTACTTATTAGTGGAGAAAAAGTAAGAAAATCATTAGGTGAACTCACTCTCAAGTGAGAAACTCTTTCTTATCAACATGCATTTGTATTTATGCATGCATGTGTATGCATGTGTGTGGTGTGCATGTGTGTATATGGGTTTATGTGTGTGTAGAGGATTGCATGCATGTGTGTGAGTGTGTGTGGAGGTGTGTTTATTGGTTTGTGTGTGTGCATAATTATGTGCACTCATGCAAATTCCCTCAAGTGCACACATGTGCAAGTGTGCAAGCATACTTGCATGTGTGTGGGTGTGTGCATATGTAGGTGCGAGTGTGTGTTCTTGTTTGTGTGCATGTGCACATGTATGTGTGTGTGCATGTGTGAGTGCATGCATGTGTGTGTGTGTGTGTGGCTGTGAGTACATGTGTGTGTGCTTTTTCATGTGCACTTTTTTGTGCATGTGCATGTGAGTGAGTGTGTGCATGCTTGTGCACATGTGTGTGCATGTGTGTGCATATGCATGTGTGTGCATGTGTGTTTATCTTTGTGTGCATGCATATGCATGAGAATATATGTGTATTCATGTGTGTATAGATTTGTGTATTCCTGCATGCTTTGTGTGCATGTCTATGTGTGCATACGTTTCCATGTATGTGTATGTGAGTGCTTGTGTGTACGTAAATACATGGTTGTTGGTGTGTGTTCAAGTGCGAGTATATGTGTGTGCGTAGGCATGTGTGTATACGCATGTGCATATGAGTGCATGTGTGTATACACTTGTGCATATTTGTGCATGTGTGCATGCATCTGTGTACATGTACAGATGCATATGTGCATGCATGTGTGTGTGCTTATGTGTGTGTTTTTGTGGATGTATGTAGATGTGTGTGTTTGTTTTCATATGTTTCTATGTGTGATTGTGCATATATGTGTATATGTGTGTGTGTTCATATGCATGTGAGCATGTACATGATGTGCTCAATTGTGCATGTGTGTGTGCATATGTGTGAGCATGCACATCTATGTGTGCCTATGCATGTGTATGCATTTGAGTGTACGTGTGTAAGTGTGCATGTATCAAGTGTGTGTGTGTGTACATGTGTTGGTTTATTTGTGTTCATTTGTGTGTCTAAGCATGCACATGTGTTTGTGCATGTGTGTTCATGTGTGTGCACATGTGTGTGTGTGTGCATGTGCATAATTGCATGTATGTATGGGTGTTTATGTGTGGTTGTATGCATGTATATGTGTACGTGTGTCTAGTTACTTGTGCATGCATGCGTGCAAGTGTATGTGTGTATGTGTGCACATGTTGGTGTTTGTGTGTGTTCATCTATGTTTGTGTGTGCAACTATTTGTGGCCGTGTGCATGGAAGTGATGGTGAATGTGTGTGTGTGTGCACATGTATGTGCATGCATGTACACACAAGAGTGTGTGTTGGTGTGTATGCATGTGCATGTGTTCATGTGTGTGTGTGTGTGTGCATGTATTATGGTGTGTGCACATGTGTGTGTGTGGGTGCACCCACGTGTATGCATCTTCTTGTGCATGTATGTGTGTTTGTGTGTGCATGCATGTGTAATTATTTGTTCATGTGTGTGTGTATTTGCTTTTGAACATATTTGTGTATATGCGTACAAGTGTGTGCGTGAGTGCATGTGAGCATGTGTGAATGTATACATGTATATGTTTGTGCATGTCTGGTTATGTTTCTATTTAGTTGTCCATGTGTGTGATCACATGTTTGTTTGTGTGTGTGGAAACGAAGGTGTGTTGGTGTTTGCATGTTCGTGTGTGTTTTAGTGTGTATGTCTGTGTGTGCTTGTGTATGTGCTTGTGTGTGTGCATGTTTGCCTACAAGTATGTGTATGTGTGAATATATTGTGCATCTTTACATGTATGTGTGTGTGTGTATGTGTGCATCATTGCATGTATATGTCTAGCATGCTTGTGTGTGTGCATGTGGGTGTGTTGTGCATTCGTTTGTACTAGTGCATCCATTTGTGCATGTGTGCATGAGTGTGTGTGTGTGTGTGCATGTATTTGTGTGCACATGTTTGGATGTGCATATGTGTGCTATGCATGCGTGTGTGCATATGTGTGTGTTCACCTTTATGCATGGGCATGTGACTGTGTTTATGTGTGTGTGTGTGTGCATGTATATGTTTATGCTTTTATGTGTTTGTGTGTGCATGTGCATGCGTGCACGTATTTATGGGTGTGTGTGTGCATGTGTGTGAGTGTGTGTGTTTGTGGGTGCATGTGTGTGCAAGTGTTGTTGTGTGCATGTGTGGGTGTGTGTTTGTGGCTATTTGCATGAGTGTGTGTTTGCATTTGTTTGTCTTTTCTTATGTGAGCATGTTTTTGTATGTCTATGTGTATATGGGTGTGTGTGCATTCCTACATGCATGTGTGTTCATGATTGCATATGCATGTGTTTGTGAGCTTGTGTGTGTGTGTACTTATATGTGTGTGTTTGTGCATGCATATTTGTGTGTGATTTGTGCTTGCATGTGTGTGCATGTGTGCATATGCATGTGCTTATGTTTGTGTGGTTGAGTGTGCTTACGGGTGTGTGTTCGATTATCTACGCTTGTGTGTTTGTGTGCATGTTTTCTTTTGTGTGTGTTTCATTCGTGTGTGTTTGCTCATATGTGCGTGTGCATGTTCATGGCCGTGTGTGTGTGTTTGTTGGTTCATGTGTGAGCATGTGAGTGTTTACATGTGTGCATGTGTGTATGTGCGTGTAGCTGTCTGCATGCATGTGTTTATGTGTGCATGTGTGTGTGTTTATATTTGTGTGTGTGCATGTCAGTGGGTGCATGTGTGTACGCATGTATGAGTGCCTGCATGCATGTACGAGTTTATGTGTATGTATGCATGCTCACATATGTGACTCTATGTGAGTGTGTGCATGTGTGTTGATGTGTGTAGGCATGCTATGGGGGATGTGTGTGTGTTTGTGCATGTGTATGCATCTACATGTGCTCATGAACGCACATGTGTATGTTTGTTGATGCATGCATGCATGAATGTGTCTACGTGTCTATGTGCATCTATACATGTATATATGTGTTTATACATGTGTGTGTGCATGTGTGTATGTCTATGTGTGCATGTGTACCTATGTGTGCATGTATGTGTGCTTATGCATACATGTGTGTTTGTCTGTGTGTACATGAGTATGTGTGTTCTTATGTGTGCATGTGTAATGTATTTAGCTCACGGCTTTATGCATGTCTTTGTGTGTGCATCGATGTGTCTGTGTGTGCCCATGTGTGTGCACATAATTGTGTCCATCCTTGTGTACATATGTGCTTGTGATATAGAAGAATTTAGTGTTAGCTCATAAATACACACCCATTGTCATCTCACACAAGTTCCATAAGTCTATCAATGCAAAATTTGGTTCTTTGCATGTGCAATGCCCATTTGTGTGGGTGTGTGTGCATGCATGCATGCATACAAGTTTGCATGCTTGTGTGTATATGTGTGTGCATCTACATGTTTTTGTGTGTGTGTGTGTATTTGTGGGTGATTGTGTGTGTGATCATGTGTATGTGGGTAAGAGTGCATTTTTGCGGTGGTATTGCATAGGCACATGCATTTGTGTGTCTAGTGTGGGTGTGTATGCATGAATACATGCATGAGTGTGCATATGTGTGCATGTGTGTGCATGTGTCTTTATTTATGTATTTGTGCATGCATGCATGCACATACACGTGCACATGTTCATATATGCATGCCGGTGCATATGTGTGTGTATGTCTGTGGCCCTGTGAGTATGTATATATGTGCATGAATGAAGAAAAAGTTGAAGTAAAAGAAGAAGGAGAAGAAGACAAAGAAGAAGAAGAAGAAGGCAAAGAGGAAGAAGAGGAAGAAGAAGAAGAAATGGAAGAAGAAGAAGAAGAAGAAGAATAAGACGACAAAGATGAAAAAAAAAAGGTAGAAGAGGAAGTTGAAGGACAAGAGGAAGAAGAAGACGATGAAGAAGATGAAGAACAAGAAGAAGATGAAGAAGACAAAGAAGAAGGGGGAAAAGAAGAAGAAGAAGAAGAAGAAGGAGTAGAAGAAGCAAAAGAAGGAAAAGGGGAAGAAGAAGGAGGACATGAAGTAGAAGGAGGAGGAGGAGAAGAAGAAGAAGAAGAAGAAGAAGAAGAAGCGAAAGAAGACGAAGAAGAAGAAGAACAAGGTGAAGGAGAAGATGAAGAGGAAGAATAAGAAGAGGATGAAGATTAAGAAGAAAAATACAAAGAACGAGAAGAAAGAGAAGAAGAAGAAGGAGAAGAAGAAGAAGAAGAAGAAGATGAAGGGGAAGAAGAAGAAGATAAGGGAGAAGAAGAAGAAGAAGAAGAAGAGGAAGGGAAAGAAGAAGAAGAAGATGAAGAAGATGTAATAGAAGAAGTAGAAGAAGAAGAAGATGAAGAAGAAGAACAAGAAGAATAAGTCAAGGAATAAGAGAATGAAGAAGAAGAAGAGGAGGAAGGTGAAGAAGAAGCAAAAGAAGAAGAAGAAGACGAATGAGGCAAAAACAAATTAGAAGAAGAAGATAATGAAGAAGGCGAAGAAAGGAAGAAGAAGAAGAAGAAGAAGAGGAAGAAGATGAAGAAGAAGAGGAAGATGATGATAATGATGATGATGATGATGATGAAGGACTAGAAAAAGACGAAGAAGAAGAAGAAGAAGAGGTAATGGAAGAATAAGAATAAGAAGAAGAAGAAGAAAATAAAGAAGATGAAGAAGAAGAAGAAGCGAAAGAAAAAGAAGTAGTAGTAGAAGAAGAAGAAGAAGAAGAAAATGAAGAAGTACAAGTAGAAGAAGAAGTAGAAGAAGAAGCTGAAGTTGAAGGAGAAGCAGAAGAAAAAGAATAAGAAGATGAAGAATTAGAAAACAAAGTAGAAGAAGAAGAAGAAAAAGAAGAAGAAGAAGAATAAGAATAGGACGAAGAAGAAGAGAAAGAAGTAGTTGAAGAAGTAGAAGAATGCAATGAAGAAGAAGAATAAATATATGAAGAGGAGGACGAAGAAGAAGAAAAAGAAGAAGAAGAAGAAGAAAAAGAAGAAAGAGGAAGGTGAAGGAGAAGAAGAAGAAGAAAGAGAAGAAGAAGAAAAAGACGGAGAAGTATATGAAGCTGAAGAAGAAGGGGAAGAAAAATAAAGTGAGGAAGTAGATGGAGTGGAAGGGGAAGAAGAAGAAGGAGAAGATGAAGAAGAAGAAGAACAAGATGAAGAAAAAGAAGACAAATAAGAAGAAAAAGAAGTAGACGAAGACAAAGAAGCAAAAGAAGAAGAAGAAGAAAAAGAGAAAAAGAAGAGGAAGACAAAGAGGAAGATGAAGACGATAAAGAAGAAGAAGAAGAAGAAGGAAAAGAAGAAGAAGAAGATGATATAGAAAGAGAAGAAGAAGAACTAGAATAAGAATGAGAAGAAAAAGAGGAAGAAGAAGAAGTAGAAGGAGAAAATGAAGAAGTAGAAGAAGAAGAAGATGAAGAAAAAAAAGACAATGACGACGAAGAAGAAAAAGAGGAAGAAGAAGAAGACTAAGAAAAAGAAGAAGAAGAAGGCAATAAAGAACAAGGCAAGGAACAAAAAGAAGATAAAGAAGAAGAAGATGATGAAGAATATGAATAAGAAGAAGAAGAAGAAGAAGAAGAAAAAAAAGAAGAAGACAAAAAGATGAAGACGAAGAAGAAGAAGAAGAAGAAGAAGAAAAAGAAGAAGAAGAACAAAAAGAAGCAGAAGAAGAAGAAGAAGAAGAAGAGAAAGAAGAAGAATAAGGAGAAGGAGAAAAAGAAGAAGGGAAAGAAGTAGACAGAGTAGAAGAAGAAGGAGAAGAAAAAGAAGAAGAAGATAAGATGAAGAAGAAGAAGAAGAAGAATAAGTAGAAGTGGAAGAAGACGAATTAAGAGAAGAGGAATAAGAAGAGGAGGAGGAAGAAGAAGTAGAAGAAGAAGAGGAAGACGAAGATGAAGAAGAAAAAGAAGAAGTAGAAGAATAAGATGAAGAAAAGAAGAAGATGAAGAATAAGAAGAAAAAAGAAGAAGATGTTGTAGTAGAAGAAGAAGAAGAAGAAAAAGAAGAAGTAGAAGAAGTTGAAGACGAAGAGGAAGAAGAAAAGAAGAAGGGGAAGAAGAAGAAGAAGAAGAAGAAAAAGAAGAAGAACCTTAAGAAGAAGAATAAGGCAAGAAGAATGAAAAGAAGAAGAAGAAGATGAAGAATAAGAAGATGATGAAGAAGAAGTAGTTGTAGAAGAAGAAGAAAAAAAGAAGATGAAAAAGAGGAAGATGATGATAAAGAAGAAGAAGAAGATAAAACAAAATGAAGAACAAGACAAGAACAATGAGATAGAAGAGGAAGAAGAAGAAGAAGAGGAAAAATAATAAGAATAAGAATAAGAAGAAGAAGAAGAAGAGGACGAAGAAGAAGATATAGAAGAATAAGTAAAAGAAGAAGAAGAAGATGATGATGATGAAGAAGAATTAGAAGAAGGCAAAGAAGAAGAAGAAGAAGAAGAAGAAGAAGAAGGTGAAGAAAATGAAGATTAAGATAAAGAAGAAGTAGAAGATGAAGAAGAAGAAAAAGAAGAAGAAGAACAAGGAGAAGATCAAGAAGTTAAAGAAGAAGACGAAGAAGAAGAAGAAGAAGAAGAAGAAGAAGAATTAGGAGAAGAAGAAGGTCAAGAAAAAGAAGTTGTTGAAGGAGAAGAATAAAAAAACGAAGAGGAAGAAGAAGAAGATGAAGAGAGAGAAGGAGAAGAAGTAGAAGAAGAAGAAGAAGTAGAAGAAGATGAGGAAAAATAAGAAGAAGAAGAAGGGGAAGGAGAAGAAGAAGAAGGAGAAGAAGGAGAAGAAGAAGAAGTAGTAGTAATAGAAGAAGAAGTTGAAAAAGAGATAGAAGAATAAGAAGATGGAGAAGGAGAAGGAGAAGGAGAAGGAGAAGAAGAAGAAAGAGAAGAAGAAGAAGAAGAAGAAGAAGAAGAAGAAGAAGCAGAAGCAGAAGAAGAAGCAGAAGATGGAGGAAAAGAAGAAGAAGAAGAAGATATAAAAGAATAAGTAAAAGAAGAAGAAGAAGAAGATGATGATGATGATGAAGAAGAATTAGAAGAAGGCAAAGAAGAAGAAGAAGAAGAAGAAGAAGGAGAAGAAGGAGAAGAAGAAGAAGAAGAAGAAGAAGAAGAAGACGAAGGAGAAGAATTAGAATAAGAAGAAGAAGAAGAAGAAGATGAAGAAGATGAAGATTAAGATAAAGAAGAAGTAGAAGATGAAGAAGAAGAAAAATAAGAAGAAGAACGAGGAGAAGTAGGAGAAGATCAAGAAGTTAAAGAAGAAGACGGAGAAGAAGAAGAAGAAGAAGAAGAAGAATTAGAAGAAGAAGAAGGTCGAGAAAAAGAAGAAGTTGTAGAAGGAGAAGAATAAAAAGACGAAGAGGAAGAAGAAGAAGATGAAGTGGGAGAAGGAGAAGAGGTAGAAGTAGAAGAAGAAGAAGAAGATGAAGAAAAATAAGAAGAAGAAGAAGAAGATGACAAAGAAGGTGAAGAAGAAGAATTAAAAAAAGAAGTTGAAGAAGAAGACAGAGTAGAAGAAGAAGGAGAAGAAGATGAAAAAGAAGTAGTAGTAATAGAAGAAGAAGAAGAAAAAGAGGGAGAAGAAGAAGAAGAAGGAGAAGGAGAAGGAGAAGGAGAAGGAGAAGAAGAAGAAAGAGAAGAAGAAGAAGAAGAAGAAGAAGAGGAAGAAGAAGAAGAAGCAGAAGAAGTAGAAGAAGGAGGAAAAGAAGAAGAAGAAGAAGAAGAAGAAGAAGAAGAAGGAGAAGAAGAAGAAAATGGTGATGATTAAGAAGAAGAAGAAGAAGAAGAAGAGGAAGAAGAAGAATGAGAAGAAGAAGAAGAATAATAAAAAGAAGAAGAAGAAGACGTAGAAGAAGAAGAAGAAGAAGATGATGATGAAGATTAAGAAGAAGAAGAAGAAGAAGAAAAACATGATGAATACGAGGAATGTGAATACAAGAAGAGGAAGAAGAAGAAGAAGATTATGATGAAGGAGAAGAAAAAGAAGAGAAAGAAGACAAATATGAAGAAAAAGAAGAAGAAGAAGAAAGATATGACAATCAAAAATAAGAAGAAGAAGAAGAAGAAGAACAAGAACAAGAAGAAGATGGAGAATAAGGAGAAGAAGGAGAAGGGGAAGGAGAAGAAGGAGAAGGGGAAGGAGAAGAAGAAGAAGAAGAAGAAGAAAATGAAGAAGAGGAAGGAAAAAGGGAAGTCGAAGAAGAAGATGTAGAAGAAGAGGAAGAAGATGAAGAAGAAGAAGAACATGACAAAGAAGAGGAAGAGGAGGAAGAAGAATTAGAAGAACAAGAAGTCATAGAAGAATAAATAGAAGAAGAAGAACATGAAGAAAAACAAGAAAAAGAGGAGGAAGAAGAAGAAGAACATGAAGAAAAAGAAGAAGAAGAAGAAGTTGAAGAAGAAGAAGTTGGAGAAGAAGAAGCAGAGGAAGAAGAAGAAGATGAAGAAGAAAAAGAAGGAGAAGAAGAAGTAGAAGAAGAAGAATAGTAATAAAAAGAAGTAGAGGAAGAAGAAGAACAAAAAGAAGAAGTTGAAGAAGAAGCTGAACAAGAAGAAGAAGAAGAAGAAGAAGATGAAGAAGAAAGAGAAGAAGAAGAAGAAGAAGAAAAAGAACAAGAAAAAGAAGAAGAAGAATAAGAAGAAGAATAAGAAGAAGAACAAGAAGAAGAAGCATAAGAAGGAGGAGGAGAAGAAGAAGATGAAGAAGGAGAAGAAGAAGAAGAAGAAGAAGATGAAGAAGAAGAAGAAAAAGAAGAAGAAGATGTAGAAGAATGAGAAAAGAAGAAGAAGAAGATGTAGTAGAAGAAGAAGTAGAAGAAGAAGGAGATGAAGGAGGACGAGGAGAAGAAGAAGAAGGTAAAGAAGAATAAGAAGATGAAGAAGAAGAAGAAGAAGAAGAAGAAGTAGAAGAAGAAGAAGAATAAGACGATGAAGAAGAAGAGGACATAAAAGTAGAAGAAGGTGAAGAAGAAGAAGAAGAAGAAGAAGATGAAGAAGAAGAAGAAGAAGATGAAGAAGACGAAGAAGAAGAAGATGAACAAGATTAACACGAGGTAGGGGAGGACCAAGAAGTGGATGAAGAAGAAGCGGAAGAAGAAGAAGTGGAAGAAGAAGAAGAAGAAAAAAAAGAAGAAGATGAAAATAAAAGAGAAGAAGAAGAAGAAGAAGAAAAAGTTCTAGAAGAAGATAAAGATGAAGGAGAAGAAAGAGAAGGAGAAGGAGAAGGGGGACAAAAAGAAGAAGAAAAAAGAAGAAGAGGAAGGCAGAAAAGAAGTCGAAGAAGAAGAAGAAGATGATGAAGAAGAAGAAGAAGGTGACAAAGTAGAAGAAGAAGAAGAAGAAAAACAAGAAAAAGAAGAAGAAGAAGAAGAAGAAGAAGAAGAAGAAAAAGAAGAAGAAGACTTAGAAGAAGAAGAAGAACAACAACAAGAACATGAAAAACATGAAGAAGAATAGGAAGAAGAAGTAGTAGTAGTAGAAGAAGAAGAAGAAGAAGAAGAAGAAGAAGAAGAAGAAGAAGAAGAAGTAGAAGAAGAAGAAGACGAAGAAGAAGAAGAAGAAGAAGAAGAAGAAGAAGAGGAAGAAGAAGAAGAAGAAGAAGAAGAAGTTGGCAAAGAAGTGGAAGAAGTAGAAGAAGAGGAAGAAGAACAAGAAGAAGAAGAGGAAGAAGAAGGGGATGAAGAAGAGGAAGAAGATGATGATGATGATTATGATAAAGAAGAAGAAGACCAAGAACAAGAGGATGATGAAGAAGAAGAAGAAGAGGAAGATTAAGAAGAAGTGGAAGATAAGAAAGAAGAAGATGACAAAGAAGAAGAAGTAGAAGAAAATGAAGATGAAGATAGAAGAAAAAGAAGAAGTTGAAGAGGGAGACGAAGAGAAAGAAGAAGATGAAAAAGAAGTAGAAAAAAAAGTAGAAGAAGAAGAAGAAGAAGAAGAAGAAGAAGAAGAAAGAGAAGAAGAAGTAGAAGAAGAAAGAGAAGAAGAAGGAGAAGGAGAAGAAGAAATAGAAGAAGATGAAGAAGAAGAAGAAGAAGAAGAAGAAGAAGAAGAAGGAGAAGTAAAAGGAGAAGAAGTAGAGGATGATGTAGAAGAAGAACATGCAGAAGAAGAAGAAGAAGGTGGAGAAGAAGAAGAAGAATAAGGCGAAGAAGGAGAGAAAGAAGAAGAAAAGGAAGAAGATGAAGACGAAAAAAAGAAGTAGAAGAAGATGAAGATGACGAAGAAGTTGAAGAAGAAGAAGAAGAAGAAGAAAAAGAACAAGACGAACAAGAAGAAGGAGAAGAAGACTAAGAAGGAGAAGAAGAAGAAGAAGATGTAGAAGAAGAAGAACCAGGAGAAGAAGAATAAGAAGAACAAAAATAAGAAGAAGAAGGAGAAGAATTATAAGTGGAAGAAGTAAAAGGAGGAGAAGAAGAAGCAGGAGAAGAAGAAGATGGAGAAAAAGAAGTAGATGTCGAAGAAGAAGAAGTGGTAGAGGAAGAAGAAGAAGAAGAAAAAGAAGAAGAGGAGTAAGGAGAAGAAGAAGTAGAAGAAGATGATGAGGAGGAGGAAGATGAAGAAGAACAACAAGTAGAAGTAATAGAAGAAGAGGAAGAGAAAGAAGAATGAGAAGAAGAAAAATAATGAAAAGAATTAGAAGAAGAAGAAGTAGTAGAATATGAAGAAGAAGAAGTAGAAGAAGTAGAAGGGAAAGAAGGGGAAAAAGTAGTAGAAGAAGAAGAAAAAGAAGTAGAAGAAGAACAAGATGAAGATGACGAAGGAGATGACTAAGAAAAGGAACAAGAAGAAGAAGGTGAAGCATAAGTAGATGAAGATAAAGAAGAAGGAGAAGATGAAGATAAAGAAGAAGGAGAAGATGAAGAAGGAGAAGAAGAAGAAGAAGAAGAGGAAATTAAAGAAGAAGAAGACAAAGAAGAAGAAGAAAAAGGACAAGAAGAAGAAGAAGAAGAAGAAGAAGAACTAGACATAAATAACAAAGAAAAAGACAAAGTAGTAGAAGAAGAGGTAGAAGACAAAGAAGAAGAAGGTGAAGATAAAGAAGAAGAAGAAGAAGAAGAAGAAATTGAACAAGAAGAAGAAGAGAAAGAAGAAGAAGAAGAAGATGAAGAAGAGGAAGAAGAAGAAGTAGTAGAAGAGAAAGAAGAAGAAGAAGAAGACGATGATGATGACGAAGAAGACGAAGAAGAGGAAAAAGAAGAAGAAGAAGAAGAAGAGAAAGAAGAAGAAAAAGAGGAAGTAGAAGAAAGGGACGAAGGAGAAGAAAGAAAAGAACAAGAACCAGAAAGATGAAGATGAAGAAGTAGTAGTAGAAGAAAAAGAAGAAGAAGAAGAAGGAGAAGAAGAAGAAGAAGAAGAAAAAAAAGAATATGAAGAAGAAGAACAAGGTGAAGAAGAAGAAGAAGAAGAAGA
>JAIUJO010000801.1:42500-47500 GCA_023846275.1 Vanilla planifolia
GAAGAAGGAGAAGAAGAAGGAGAAGAAGAAGGAGAAGAGAAGAACAAGAAAAATAAGACAAGATGAAGAAGTAGTAGTAGAAGAAAAAGAAGAAGAAGAAGAAGATTATGATGATGATGAAAGAGAAGAAGAAGAAGAAGAAGAAGATGTAGAAGAAGTTGACGAGGATGAACAAAAGATGATAAACAAAAAGAAGAAGAAGATGAAGAAGAAGAATTCATAGAAGGAGACGAATAAGAAGTAGAAGAGGAAGAAGAAGAAGAAGAAGAAGAAGAAGAAGAAGAAGAAGAAGAAGAAGAAGTAGAAGACAAAGAAAACTAGAACAAGAAGATGAAGACGAGAAGAAGAAAAAGAAGAAGGCGAAGAAGAAGAAGAAGAAGAAGAGGAAGTCAAAGAAGAAGAAGAAGAAGAAGAAGAAGATGAAAAAGAGGAAGGAGAAGAAGAAGAAGAAGAAGACGAAGATGGAAAAGAAGAAGAAGAAGAAGAAGAAGAAGAAGACATAGAAGAAGAAGAAGAAGAAGAAGAAGAATGTTATCACAGTGAAGAAGACGAAGAAGAACTGGAAGAAGAAGAAGAAGATGAAGAAAAAGAGGAAGATGATGATGAAGTAGAAGAAAAAGAAGAAGAACATGATGATGAGGATGATGATGATGATTATGATGAAAATGAAGAAGAAGAAGAAGATGATGAAGAAGAAGTACAAGAAGAGAAAGAAGAAAAGTGGAAGAAGAAGAAGAAGATGAAGAAAAAGAAGGAGGAGAAAAAGAAGTAGTAGAAGAACAAGAAGAAGAAGACGAAGAAGATAAAGATGTGGTAAGGGAAGATGAACAAGTGGAAGAAGAAGAAGAGGAAGTAGAAGATGAAAAAGAAGAAAAAGAAGAAGAAGAAGACAAAAAAGAATAAAAAGAAGAAGAAAAAGAAATGGAAGAAGATCAAGAAGAAGAAGATGATGAAGAAGAAGAAGAAGAAGAGGATGATGAAGAAGGAGAAGAAGAAGAAGAAGAAGAGGAAAAACAAAAGAAGATGAAAAAGTAAATGAAGAAGAAGAAGAGGAAGTGGAAGATGAATAAGTAGAAGAAGAAGGAGAATATGAAGAAGAAGAAGGGGAAAGAGAAGAAGAAGATTAAGGAGAAGAAGAACAAGATAAAGAAGAAGAAGAAGAAGATGCAGAAGAAGAAAAAGAAGAAAAACAAGAAGAAGAACAAGAATAAGAAGAAGAAGAAGAAGAAGAAGAAGAAGGTGGAGAAGAAGAAGAAGAAGAAGAGGAAAGAAAAAAACTAGATGTTAAAGAAGAAGATGAAGAAGAAGTGGAAGAAGATAAAGAAGAAGAAGAAGAAGAAAAAGAAGAAGAAGAAGAAGAAGAAGAAGAAGAAGAAGAAGAAGAAGAATAAGAGAAAGATGAAGAAGAAGAAGAAGAACAAGTAGTAGAACAAGAAAAAGACATAAAAGAAGTAGAAGATGATGTAGAAGAAGAAGAAGTAGAAGAAGAAAAAGTAGAAGAAGTGGATGAAGACAATGAAGAAGAAGAAGAAGAAGAAGAAGAAGAAGAAGAAGATTAAGAAGAAGAAGAAGAAGAAGAAGAGGGAGAAGACGAAGAGGAAGAAGAAGAAGAAGAAGTAGAAGAAGAACAAGAAGAAGAAGAGCAAAAAGAATATGTAGAAGAAGAAGAAGAAGAAGAAGAAGAAGACAAAGAAGAAGTAGTAGTAGTAGTAGTAGTAAAGAAGAAGAATAAGAAGAAGAAGAAGAATTAGATGAAGAAGAATCAGACAAAGAAAAAAAGAAAGAAGAAAAAGAAGAAAAAGGAGAGAGGGACGAAGATCAAGAAGAAGAAGAAGAAGATGGCGATGACGAAGAAGAGGAAGAAGAAGAAGAAGAAGAAGAAGAAGTAGATGAAGAAGAAGAAGAAGAGGAAGACGAAGTAGAAGAAGAAGAGGAAAAAGAAGAAGAAGTAGAAGAAGAAGTGGAAGGTGAAGAAAAAGGAGGAGAAGAAGAAGATTAGAAGAAGAAGAAGAAGAAGAAGAAGAAGAAGAAGAAGAATATGATGATGATGATGATGAAGAAGAAGAAGAGGGAGAAGAAAGAGAAGAAGAAGAAGAAGAAAATGATTATGATGAAGATTAAAAAGAAGTAGAAGAAGAAGAAGAAGAAGACGAAGAAGAGGAAGAAGAACAAAAAGAAGAAGAACAAGACGAAGAAGAAGAAGAATGAGATGAAGACGAAGAAGACGATGTAAATGATGAAGTAGAAGAGAAAGAAGAAGGAGGAGGAGAAGAAGAAGCAGATAGAGAAGGAGAAAAAGAAGAAGAACAACAACATCATGAAGAAGTAGAAGTAGAAGAAGAAGAAGAAGAAGAAGAAGAACAAGAAAAATAAGAAGATGATGATGATGAAGGAGAAGAAGATGAAGAAGAAGAAGAAGAAGATGATGAGGAAGAAGAAGAAGATGACAAAGAAGAGGAAGAAAAAGATAAAGAAGAAGAAATCATAGAAGGAGAAGAAGAAGAAGAAGATGAGGAAGAAGAAGTAGAAGAATAAGTAGACAAAGAACA
This sequence comes from Vanilla planifolia, assembly GCA_023846275.1. Classification (NCBI taxonomy): domain Eukaryota; kingdom Viridiplantae; phylum Streptophyta; class Magnoliopsida; order Asparagales; family Orchidaceae; genus Vanilla; species Vanilla planifolia. The sequence goes on from JAIUJO010000801.1 coordinate 45,050, forward strand.
TGAAGAAAAAGAAGAAGAAGGCGAAGAAGAAGAAGAAGAAGAAGGAGACGAAGAAGGAAAAGAAGAAGAAGAAGAAACAGAAGGAGAAGACAAAGAAGAAGAAGATGAAGTAGAAGAAGGTTTTGTTGCTGACGAAGACGAAGAACAAGTGGAAGAAGAAGAAGAAGATGATGAAGGCAAAGAAAAAGAAGAAGAAAATGAAGAAGAAGAAGACAAAGAAGATGACGATGAAGAAAGAAAAGAAGAAGAAGAAGAAGAAAAAGAAGAAGAAGAAGAAGATGAAGTAGAGGAACAAGAAGAAGAAGAAGAAAAAGATAAAAATGTGGTAAGGGAAGATGAACAAGAGGAAGAAGAAGAAGAGGAGGAAGAAAAAGAAAAAGAAGAAAAACTAGAAGAAGAAGACAAAGAATAATAAAAAGAAGAAGAAGAAGAAGTGGAAGAAGTTCAAGAAGAAGAAGATAATGAAGAAGAATAAGAAGAAGATGATGAAGAAGGAGAAGAAGAAGAAGAAGAAGAAGAAGAAGAAGAAGATGGAGAAGAAGAAGAAGAAAAGAAGGAAAAAATAGAAGTAGATGAAGGAGAAGAAAAAGAAATCGAAGAGGAAGAAGAAGAGGAAGAAGAAGAAGAAGAAGAAGAAGAAGAAGAATAAGAAGCAGAAAAAGAAAAACAAAAAGAAGAAGAAGATTAAGAAGAAGAAGAACAAGATAAAGAAGAAGAAGAAGAAGAAGCAGAAGAAAAAAAATAAGAAAAACAAAAAGAAGAAGAAGAAGAACATGTAGAAGGTGAAGAAGAAGAAGAAGAAGAAACAGAACAAGTAGTAGAAGAAGGAGAAGAAGAAAAAGACGAAGATGAAGAAGAAGAAGAAGGAGGAGGTGGTGAAGAAGAAGAAGAAGAAGAAAAAGAAGTCGACAAAGAAGGTGAAGAAGAAAAAGAAGAAGAAGAAGAAAAGAAGAAGAAAACAAAGCAAATGAAGAAGAAGAAGAAGAAGTTGAAGAAGTAGAAGAAGAAAAAGTGGAGGAAGAAGAAGTTGAAGAAGAAGAAGTTGAAGAAACAAAGTAAAAGAAAAAGAAGAAGAAGAAGAAGAAGAAGAAGAAGAAGAAGAAGAAGAAGAGGAAGAAGTTAAAGAAGAAGAAGTTGAAGAAAAAGATGATGATGAAGAAGAATATGATGAGGAAGAAGAGAAAGAAGAAGAAGAAGAAGAGGAAGAAGAAAACGAATTGGACGACAAAGAAAATGGAGAAGGAGAAGAAGAAGAAGAAGAAGAAGAAGAAGAGTAGGTCAAGAAGAAGAAGTTGAAGAACAAGAATAAGGGGAAGAAGAAAAAGAAGAAGGAGAAGAAGAAGACAAAGAGGAAGAAGAAGAAGAAGAAGAAGAAGAAGAAGAAGAAGAAAAAGAAGAAGAAGAAGAAGAAGAAAAAGAAGAAGAAGAATAAGACGAAAAAGAAGAGAATGAAGAAGAAGAAAAAGAAGAAGATAATGAAGGAAAAGAAGAAGAAGAAGAAGGCGAAAAGGATGAATAAGAAGAAGAAGAAGAAGATGATGATGATGAAGAAGAAGAAAAAGAAGGTTGAGAAGATGGAGAAGAAAATGAATGAGAAGAAGAAGAAGAAGAATAAGTAGTAGTAGAAGAAGAAGAAGGAAAAGAAAAAGAAGCAGTTGAAGAAAAAGAAAATGATGAAGACAAAGAAGACAGTGATGAAGAAGAAGTAGAAAAAGAAGAAGAAGGAGGAGAAGAAAAAATAGAAAAAGGAGAAGGTGAAGAAGCAGAATAAGAAGGAGAAGAAGGAGATGACGAAGAAGAAGTAGACAAAAAAGATGAAGGAGAAGAGGAAGATGGTGAAGAAGACGAGGAAGAAGAAAGAAACAAGAAGGTGAAGAAGAAGAAGAAGAAGAAGAAGAATGAGAGGAAGAAAAAGAAGAAGTAAAAGATGAAGAAGAAAATGAAAAAGTAGTAGAAGAAGATGAAGAAGAAGACGAAGAACAAGAAGAAGATGAAGAAAAAGAAGTTGAAGAAGAAGAAGAAGAAGAAGTAGAAGCAAAAGAAGAGAAGAAGATGAAGAATAAGAAGTTGAAGAAGAAGATGATGATGTGGAGGAAGAAGAAGCAGAGGGAGAAGAGGAAGAAGAAGAAGAAGAAGAAATAATAGAAGAAGAAGATGTAGTAGAAGAAGAAAAAGAAGTAGAAAAAGAAGTAGAAAAAGATGAAGAAGAAGAAGAGCACGAAGAATAAAAAGATCAAGAAGAGAAAGAAGAAGAAGAAGAAGAAGAAGAAGCAAGAAGAAAAAGATGAAGAAAAGGAAGAAGAAAAAAATAAAGATGACAAAGGAGAGAAAGAAGAAGAATAAAAACATGACAATGACGAAAAATAAAGAATTAGGAGAAGAAGAAGACGAAGAAGTTGAAGAAGAAGAAGAAGAAGATGAAAAAGAAGAAGAAGAAGAAGAAGAGGATGA